>JAOBSW010000749.1:0-85616 GCA_026214975.1 Gentiana macrophylla | reverse complement strand
AAAGAACGTGCTCTCGATCGGAGCATGAAATGCACTCCTATCAAAACAAAAAAACACACACGTATTATTTATTATAACTTGGATCCCGGCCCTCTTAACAGGCCCCAATTTATTCTTCAAATCGTTCTCAAGTTGTATAAAAAAAAGTGGCATCAGGCGGCACATTTCTTGCACAAATGCAGTTACCTTCAGTTTTGTCTTTGATTTTGACGCATAATCCTCAGGAAAACTGTTTCAACAAGATTATAAGAACCATGTATACAAGACATTCAAATTGAAGAGGGGGGAAAAATGTGAAGGAGAAGAGCAGAACAACTACTACTACTACTACTACTACGGTATATATACAAAAACAGTTGAGCTTTTAAAATAGCTGTCATGATCACAAGTCATAAGAGGCGCGGAACCAACAGAGAAATGTGATCAATGAAATAGGCGAAGTTAAGGATATAACATCAGAAGCGACAGTGATACAACTTACCGTCCAACTCAAGAGTCTTTGCCTTGTTTTAACGCAGTGGTCTTGCACTCACTGTGTCATAGAACAACCAGAAACGTACAAAGTTCACATTCAAATGAAAAATAAATCCCAAATTATTACTTCATATATAAAAAGTGAAGGAGCTTACGGCAGAGAGAAGCAGAGTCTAACTTCAAATTGCAGATCATGCTGCCTTCCCTCTAGATCACAATTTTGTTCCACAATGTCACTAAGTAATATGGACGAGGATCAATGCGGAATCTCCATTTCAATTCCCATAACCACACTGAGCTTCAGTTGAATTTGCTCAGCACGCTGAATTTTAAGCTTGAAATTCTCATCACTCTGAATTTCCACCTCATGAAGCGCATACACCCGTCACAGTCATGGACCTTTCTCCCATAAGCTTTATACTGGTGAGTTGTATAGGTTGATATCTATGCACACCCAAGAGTACACTACTCTGGACAAGACAAAAGTTGTCTTTACCAAATAGACAAATGCCTGGTGATCAAATGTGGTTTCACATCCTCTAATTTAATTTGTTCCATACCAAGCACTGAAATCTCTGAGCGTAGGGCACATATATATACATAATCACCATTAACTTTTTCCCTTTCAATAGATAATGCCAGAACTACTAAATCAAGAGAGTCTTCCGGATCGGTTAAGGCATAGATGGTGTTTTCTAGAACAACAGCCTCTCCTGCAATACTATAGCACCGATTGTCCTCAACGTTGACGGTATACCATTTGTTTTTATGAACATTATAAGCCCAAATTTTGCAGCCGCCCATATTGTACAGAATCGTATCATCCCAAACTGCAGTAGCCATTATGGAACAACGGAGTTGATGGACAGCATGATCTGGAAAAGGTTCTAGAGCATTCCACTTATTTTCGTCAGGATCATAGCACTCAAAAACGGGGTCTGGTGTGTTGTAGTACCAATCAGGATGTGCCATAAAGTAAATATGCCCTCCCCGATTTACAACATGTCCATAATATTTGGGGGCCCTGGGGGGCATGATTGGTCGGCACATTCCGTTCCTGAAATTTACTTTATAGCCGCGCAATGGAGCACCAACATGAATATAATAGTCTAAATTAATGCAACGTGGCACCATATACAAGTCCTCAGTAGAGCTTGTCGGAGGAGAAAACAACCAACTATTCGACGGGAACCCCTGTGGTTGACTAAAGCGTGCTACATATTCCTTTTCATTCACTTGTGTCCTTTTCATCTGTTCTGGTGCCAAGTTTGTTGTATATTCATGGTTATTTATTTGTGGTGTCTCCAGTTGGAGAATGCTACAAAAGTATGGGGCCTCATATTTATGAGAAACCACTACAAAAACAGATTGAGGTCCTGCGTCGTCATCCATGATGGGAGCTGAAACAAGAAAGAAATTAGATGCCGAACTGAATCATCGATATTGAGATCGTCAATCCCCAATTACACAAATCAGAACCTTAAAAAAAAAAAAAAAAACAAACAAACAATACAGCCAAATTATGAATCTTGTTCAATAAATTGAATCCCTAATCAAAACCCAAATACCATAAAAACTAAAAACTAAAAACCAACAACGATACTTACCTGGAAGATGACTGCAACTTAGAGAATGCCTAGACTTTTTTTTTTTTTTTTTTTGCGTCGTCAAGAATGGTGAGAGATGACCGCTAGTCTCAGAAATGCAAACCCAACAAAAGGTAGCAAGAAAATAGTTCAAACCCCATTTTTACCCAGACCTATATTTGCTTCTTTCAAAACTAGGCACTAAACCAACATATTACAGTAACAGAGATACCAACTTGAAAAAATTGAGCAAAATTAGCGACAACCTGCTTTGGAAATGCTATATTTAAAACAATTCATCAGTATATAAAAAACACCACCACCACCTATACCAAACCCCAACAGAACACAGCAATAGGCGGGTGCGGGGTTTTTGTGATACGGGTCAAGGTCCGAGTTCTAAAATGCGCTAAAAATCGGCGCTGCCTAGGCGCTAGGCGGTGCAGCGTCGTCTCTAATTTGGCCGGTGCTGTTGCTATTAGGCGGTTCCGGCGTCTGGGCGCCGCGTAGGCGCAATTCTACCATTTGGGCGATAGGTCTGGGCTGGGTTTTTTTTTGGGTTGGGCCTTTTTTTTCTTTTTTGGGCTGGGGCGCTGGGCTACTATATAATATATAATATATTATATATTATATGATATATCATATATCCTAATTCTTAAACAAAAAAAATACTTAAAAAAAAACAAATCCTAAAACCTATACAGCTCCTCCTGCTCGCTGTTTCCCTCCCCCCCCCCTGCTACCCGCTCCCTCCTTCTTTCTCACTTCTCACCACCTCACGCCGCCTCCCCTCCTCTTACTTCACGCCGCCCAGCTGCAGCTGTCCGGGTGACTTGTATCTTGTTTGTTGTTTTTGTCTTTTTGAGTCATTGAGTGTTTGGGTGATCGTTTAACTGTCGACTTGACACATTTTACTTGATTTTGTTATGATCATATGATTTTAAGATACCAGCATTATAATAAATAAATAAAAATTAAAAAAATTAAAACCCCTGGCACCCCAGCGCCCCTCATCAAACCGTCTTACACTGGAAAATTTTGAGCATTGAGAATACTTAACGTCACAGTCTGAGTTTTTAATACATTAATTTTAAATTTAAGTGCAAAATGAATTCGAGGATCGATATTTTAAAATTTTAGCTGTTTATTTATAAATTTTTTTTGCCCTTAGTGCCACCGCTCCTAGCAATAGCAGATTATTAGTAGAATTATGAATACTTGAGCCTTAGATAAAACTACACAAAATATATAGTAGACTTGAGCAAAGAGTAACAGCAAACAAATACACAAGTTAAAAAACAGACTTGCTTAAAAAATCAAAAGCCTCACTCACAGCCTGATCGGACCTAAAGCAGGTACAACGAATTTGTAAGACGAATAAAAAAACACAAAATCACACAGATTATGAGCAGCAGATATGTATCTAGACTCAGAATCGACGTGAATATCTATTAAGTCAACTACTGGTACCTGATAATATCGAATTACACAAATTCGATCTTCCTAACTCAAAAACCGATGAATAAAACATACAGATCTACTTACTGGTAATTCGATCTTCCCCAATTAGACAAATTGTAGAAAATATTTATAATATATACTTATCCCCTAGAATATATTATAATATTATATTTATAATATATACTTATCCCCTAATTAAGTTAAGAATGGTGTTTAACTTAATACCTTATTAAAAGTTAATAGTTTAGCCTTTGATCTATTCATTATCACATTTGCTATGTTGAATTAGGACACAACATTTATTCTTGTGTCGACTTAGTGCTCTTCTTAATTTGTTAATTTACTTTAACCCCTGAACTTCCAATCTCTGTGTAATCTATATAAGGTCTCTTATATCTAATAAAATAATAAGGAGTTTATCTATCTACTTGTCTCAATCTCTTCCCTGGTAGCATAGCCAATCTCTTCCATTTTTAAATCCATTTGCAATTTTTTCTCAAAAAATGTCTTCTTTCACATGCTTCTTCAAGTGAACCTCCCGAAATTCAGAACTCATGAACCCGGCATCTAACTTTCTCACTAACTTTCTGATTGGATGGAAACAACTATCTCATGTGGTCAGATCAATCAAAATGCTCATCTCAGTCGAGCAAAATGGGCTATCTCAACTTTGGAACAAAAGTTGCACTGCAACAGCAGATCTAAGTTTGAAGCTTGGGATCTGAAAACAATCAGGTCATGACCATTCTAACTCGATCTATGACAAAGACATCCGTGAAAACTTTATGCTTTATGATACAACTAAGGAAATTTGGGATGATGAATAAGGGTCTACATTCAAAGAAGGATAACACCTCACAAATCTATGAAATAGAGGCTCAAATTCAAGATGCCAAGCAAGGTGACCTTCGATCCACTCGGTTCTTTAATCAGTGACTAAAGCCTAGCAACAACTTGATATGTTCGAGGAACTTGCAAAAATCTTGATGATGCTACTCTCTACAAGGTTGTTATTGAGCGAAGCGTGTGTTCAAGTTTCTTATGGGATTGAACCACCTTTCTGGATGATGTCGGGGGAAGGGTGTTATCTACTAAACCCTTCCTACTCTCAGGCAATATTTTATATCATTAAGCATGAGGAAAGTCGAAGGAAGGCGATGCTCAAAGGGCCTCTCTAACAATACTGGATGGATCACGCCTTATATCCTTAGGAAAGACCTATGAACAAGCGAGAATCCCAAAAATCTTACTACTTTGAATTCAAACAACAAGAAGAAAGACAAGCTCTGGTGTGACCACTGCAGTAGGGACTAATCACACAAAGGAAAATTCTTTGGAAACTCAGTGGTACACCGAAAACCCGGAAGAACTTCAAACAGAACTACAAAAAGTCATGGGAAGGTTGCTTGAGGAAAAACAAGGAGGATCGGTATCATCACAGATGAAAGCGATTAGAAGCTTTTAAGTGCACCTTGCTCAACATATGGTTGGATCAACCAAGAGTGACACTTGCCACTCATGCCCAATCTGGTAACAATTTTTTTATACGCCTCCTTCTAGGAAAAAACCCCTGGATAATTGACTCAGGGGCTTATACTCATATGATGAAATAAACATCTTCTTACCAATTTCAAACCTTGTACTTACATACATAAAATTAAGATTCTTTGATGGTTACGTGACACATGCACAAGGATGCTGGACATGTGAACATCTCGACAACTTTGTGTTGAAGGATGTCCTCTATGTCCCAACCTTCACTTGCAACTTAATTTTTGTATCTAAGCTTACCAAGGACCTTAATTGGAATGTCATATTTTACGCTAACGATGTATCTTTCGGGATCAATTATCTCGGATGATGAGGCGATGCTAAGGCATGTTCGAGCCTCTTTCTCATCAATAAGAATGAAGATAGTTTGAAGACCAAAGGCTTATTTTTCTTCCAATATTAGTATACATGTTAAATGATGTAATGAGATGGCACTTATAGACTAGGCCATCCTAGTTTTGCCCTACTTAAAAATCTGTATCGAGATAAATTTAAAGGCTTCAATGTCTCTACCTCTACAATGTGAAATCATCAATTTGCTAAAATTACTAAATCTGTATATGCTAAAGTCCACTTACCTTAAATCTCATCATTTTCATTTGATCCATAGTGATGTTTGGGGCCGCTTCAAGGGTTAAGCATATTCTTGGTGCCGGATGGTTTGTGACATTTATAGCATACTTGTCAAAGCGTAAAGCGTCGTGACGCCAAAGGGAGGAAAAGCTTAGCGCAAAAAACGCCGCTTTTTCACAAAAGCATGCAAACCACAAAAATGTTGTTTTATTTAAAAACTAACCAAAAAACAAATAAATCATGTATAAGCAATATTATGCTTTGATAAAGCACTATAATCAACAATTAAAACATAAAAGACTTAATAATCAACATAAAGGACACACAAACAAAAAAGAAGTCTACAGCGTGGAAAACAAAAAAATATGATGTTTTAATTAAAAACTAACCAAAAAACTAATAAATCATATAAAAACAATATAATATTTTAATAAAACACTAAAATCAACCATTAAAACATCAAAACGACTAAACCACAACCACAAAGCAAATGATGTCATCTATAGTCTATGTACTAATAGCATTTTAGTGTTATTACTTAACATAACAACATTCCAAATAACTAAATTTCTTGTTGTGAGACAAGTAACTAACTAGATGTAAACAACTAATAAGTAACTAACAATTTAACATAATAACAAATTAACACTAATTCAATAATATTGAATGATTTTACTAATTAAAGACTTCAAATCTTACTTTCATGCTTACATTTGCATTGCTAATGACTACTACTAATCACTCAGAACCAAAAAAAAAAAAAAGAGGAAAGGAAAAAACAGGAAAAAAACAGAATAAACCTGCTGTCAGTTCTTTTCGCGACATTTTTAGGAGCTTTACGCGACCTTTTTGCCAAAAGCGACGCTTTTCACGCTTTTAGAGACGCTTAATCATGATGACGCTCAACCTGCTATTTTGAGCGTTTTTTGGCGCTTGTGCATAAGCGGCGCTTTAACAAGTATGATTTATAGATGATCACTCTAGAGTGACATGGATATTTCTTATGAAGGACAAGTCTGAAGTAGGGGCAGTGTTTCAAACTTTTTATAATATGGTGTCTACTCAGTTCAACACAAAAATCAAAATCTGTAAAATTGATAATGCTAAAGAGTACTTTGAGTCTAACTTGTGTTGTTTTCTGAAAGATAGAGGAATCATTCATATAAGTAGCTGTGTTGAAACCCCTCAGCGAATGGGGGTGGTGAGAGGAAAAATGAGGCACTTATTAGAAATGGCTAGGGCACTTAATGTTCTCCATGAATGTACACAAATACTGTGGGGAGAAGCCATTCTCACTGCTACTTACCTTATTATACAGACTTCTAGTAGAGTTTTGGAGTTTTGGAGGACCCTATCAAGACTCTTATGAATGTTCACTCTTGCACACACATTATCTGTGATATTCCTGAAAATATTTGGATGCCTTTGTTTTTGTGTATCTCTACATGCTCAAATCATCGAAGTAAATTAGATCCTAAGGCTCAAAAATGCATATTTCTAGGATACTCACACTAACCAAAAGGTTATAAATGTTACTCACCTATCACCAAAAGATCTTATAATTCTATGGATGTAAAGTTTTTGAGGATACTCTTATTACAATCGACAAGTGATAAATTTTTGAACACTCTGGTAGTGGGATGTCTTTGATATACTGTTTACTAGTGGTGCCATTCTAACATTCATGTGCGGCAAGAACGATCTGGTGAAGCAACTCCTTTCTTTGCTGAGTGAGTAGCCTAGTGAAACGACTGGTGCACAACATGATGGAGCACCTCCTTACACAGACACTGAGGCTGAAAATCCACCTTCCATCACTGGGACTGAAGTGGTCTCTTACAACCAACCTGTCCCACTCCAGGTCTATCAGAAAAAAAGCTTTAGAAATTCATGTGATCCTACTAAAGGTAATATTGATAAAGGAGTCTCCAGTCCTCCTCCTCCTCCTCCTCCATCGGGTAGTATCCTTCTCTGAGTGTTGATAATAGACCCGTTGCTCTAAGAAAGGTAAAAGATCTTGTACTCAACATCCTCTTTTACAATTTCCTTTGCTATGATAAACCGTCTCCTACTTTTAGTTTTTCAGAAAATTTGGATAAAGAATCTATTCTAAAGATATTTATGAGGCCACTTGGCATCCTCGTTGGAAGGATGTTATTAACAACGAAATATTGCGCCTTAATAAGTAATCATGCAGGATCTAACTTACCTTCCAAAAGTCGGAGAGCTGTTAGTTGTAAATGGCTTTTCACTATTAAATACAATGCTGATGGTAGTTTAAATAAATATAAAGCCAGACTTGTAGCCAGGGGTTTCACTCAGACCTATGGCCTAGACTACAAAGAAACTTTTGCTCACATTTGCTAAGTTAAATTCTATCGAATATTACTATCCTTAGTGTGAATCTAGGCGGCCTCTATATCATTTAGATATCAAAAATGCCTTTCTTAATGGTGACTTAATAGAGGAAGTGTTTATGACTATTCCTCCCGGTTTTAAGACCTCTTTAATCTTTGGTCAAGTCATAAATTGAGGAAATCCACTTTATGGACTTAAGCAATCACTGGGCATGGTTCGATGGACTCACCACTCTGTTAAAAGCTGCTTGGTTACACTCGGTGCCACTCGACCACACTATGTTTGTTAAATTTACTCATGGTAAAAAGTCTATACTTATTGTGTATGTGGATGATATTATCTTGACGAGGGATGTGCGATCTTGAAATTCGAAACTTAAAGACCTTACGGCGAGAATCTTTAAAGTCAAGGATCTTGGACAACTCAAGTATTTCCTTGGGATGGAAGTAGCAAGGACAAGCCATGGCATTTCGAGTCTCAGTAGAAAGTACACCATTGATTTGCTCAAAGAAAGAGAATGCTAGGTTGCAAACCCGCCATCTCCACTTTGTGATCCCGACCTCAAACTTGTTCATGGGGCGATGTGGTGCACAAAGATAGATACCAAAAGCGGTTGGCAAGCTCCTATATCTGTGCCACACCAGGCTGATATTTCTTTTCGCGATCGACTTGGTTGCCAATTCATGCATGCTCCAACCAAGGGTTTGTTGGGATCTTTGTTATGAGAATCCTTAGATACCTCAAGCTCACTCCGGGACAAGGATTATACTTCAAGAAATCCAACTTGAAGTGTTGTGGTCTACCAGAGATCTGAGTTGAGCGGCGCCCCACCGATAGGAGGTCTACTACTTGAGATCTTTGCTCATATATTTGGGATAATCTCATTACTTGGAGAAGTAAGCGCATTAGCCCATTTAGGAGCGATCTTGAAGGTGAACTCAACTTCAGCCCTAGTTCTTGGTGTGTGTGTGAAGGTTTATGGATTAGAAGGGTCCTACATGATCTAGGCATTCACCTCGCTCAACTTATTACTCTTGGTGTGACAACAACTCTGCAATTTGCATGGCGGAAAACCACTATTCAACATGACAGAACCAAACATGTGGACATTGATAGGCATTTTATTACGAAAAAGATTGAAGGCAAAATCATCTCCTTACAACATGTTGCTTAAAAGATCAACAAGGTGATATACTCACCAAAGTTGTGCCTCCTCAATCTTTCACTCCTATGTGTGCCAAGCTAGGTTGTATCAATATCTACAAACTAGCTTGAGGGGATTGTAATAGAATATATTATAATATTATATTTATAATATATACTTATCCCCTAGAATATATTATAATATTATATTTATAATATATATTTATCCTCTAATTAAGTTAAGAATGGTGTTTAACTTAATACCTTATTAAAAGTTATAGTTTAGCCGCTAATCTATTCATTATCTGGCTGCTATGTTAGTTGGGACACAGCATTTATTGCTGTGTATGCTAGTGCTCTTTAGAGCTGTTAATTTACTTTAACCCTGAACTTCGTCTCTTGGTTTCCCCTAATCAAAACCCAAATACCATAAAACTAAAAACTAAAAACCAACAACGATACTTACCTGGAAGATGACTGCAACTTAGAGAATGCCTAGACTTTTTTTTTGTTTTGCGTCGTCAAAGAATGGTGAGAGATGACCGCTAGTCTCAGAAATGCAAACCCAACAAAAGGTAGCAAGAAAATAGTTCAAACCCCATTTTTACCCAGACCTATATTTGCTTCTTTCAAAACTAGGCACTAAACCAACATATTACAGTAACAGAGATACCAACTTGAAAAAATTGAGCAAAATTAGCGACAACCTGCTTTGGAAATGCTATATTTAAAACAATTCATCAGTATATAAAAAACAACACCACCACCTACACCAAACCCCAACAAAACACAGCAATAGGCGGGTGCGGGGTTTTTTTGATCTGGTCAGGCGGAATAATAACGTCTATTCTGAGTTTTAATACATTAACTTCAAATTTCCAAGTGCAAATCTGAATTGAAAGTCGATATTTTAAAATTTTAGCTGTTTATTTATATTCCTTTTTTTTTTTGCCCTTAGTGCCTCCGCTGCCGCCCCTAGTATGAATACTTGTCCATGAGCCTTAGATAAAACTACACAAAATATATAGTAGACAGTATGAATACTTGTCCACGAGCCTTAGATAAAACTACACAAAATATATAGTAGACTTGAGCAAAGAGTAACAGCAAACAAATACACAAGTTAAAAAACAGACTTGCTTAAAAAATCAAAAGCCTCACTCACAGCCTGATCGGACCTAAAGCAGGTACAACGAATTTGTAAGACGAATAAAAAAACACAAAATCACACAAGATTATGAGCAGCAGATATGTATCTAGACTCAGAATCGACGTGAATATCTATTAAGTCAACTACTGGTACCTGATAATATCGAATTACACAAATTCGATCTTCCTAACTCAAAACCGATGAATAAAACATACAGGTTTCGATCTTCCCAATTAAACAAATTATGAATCTTTGTTCAATACACTGAATCGTGAAAACCACCAACGAACTGAATCCTAATCAGACCCAACTACCTTCAAAAGTGAAAACCAACAACGGTAGATGACCGCAACAACTTAGAGACGGCTAGGGTCTATCACGTATAGCTAGCAGAGCAGCGAACATCAAATCAAAAAGAAAAATGAGCAGATGAAATTGTGTTGATGAGATGTATATAAAGGTCCTCCTTTCCTTTACCTAGGGCTTATCTGGGCCAGGTCAATTGGATCATAATCCAAGTGTTTTAAGGAAAAAATACTTGTGTGTGGAGTCTTCCGACAAACGTTTAGAACCACATATTATAAATATATTGAATGAAAATGTATATTTTATCTTATCGATATCTTGGCATGTATAAAACATTGGCATAATTTTTGTGTTTTAAGGTCGGTACAAACATGTCTTGTCACTCAAGCTAGTATAAATGACCCCATTTCCCTCTTAAACATGGGAGATTATTACATAGTCTCTCCATATGTGCGGATACATGAGGTTGCTCCATCGGAGCCATCGGTTTTCAAACTGGATTTAAACTGTGTATTCAGATAATTTCATCACTCACATCACTTAAAATTCACTCCCTACCCAATAATTTCCCCTTAAACACATATCCATCCATTAATTTTCTTTTATGAAAAATATTGAACTATATTTATTATCCACTCTCACATGTCTACTTCAAGTACCACACTAAAATAATCACTTTGGTTAAATGATCCGAGTCGAGTTGAATATTGATTTTATCAAGTCGAGCATTGTAATTCAAAATTTATAAACTTGAGTCAGTTGAAGTGTATACCGCGTTGAATCGCATGTAATTGTTTCCTTCAACATATTCAGCGAGTAATATTCGCCACGTTTATAGCTTAGGTTTTGAAGTCGACATGTATCGCTCTGAATTATATATTCGAGCAAAAGTTGAATCGTTTGTCTCATTTCGCTTTAATAATAACAAGATCAACACAACTTTATATGTTTGACGTCATAATAAAGACATATTTTATAAGCCTTGTGGTAATCTGCAAGTGGAATCTTGGCGTGGTAAAACATTACTATTAAAATTTTGACAAATCACATTTGTGGACCCTATGTACAAATCACTACTAAGAAACATCTCCAATGTTGCGGTTCAAAAAAAAAAAAAGCTTTACCAAAGGTTTGGTACCATTGCAATGATCTTTGATTGTTTAAAACTTTTTGTTAAAGGTTTATCTGCACAAAACAGGTTTATAACATTGCCATCTGGATAAATTTTTTTATTTGTTTTCAATTACTCTCGCACCTTTCCTTACTTTTACTTTCCCATTTCTTTTTTGACTTTTGTTTTATATATTTATTCTTTCTTTTGTACATGAACCTGTTATAAAAAATACAGCATTTAGAAATAAATTTACACAACCAATAACATAAGGTTTTAATAAAAAAAATTATTATCTAATTATATGCTACGAAATAATTATATATATATATATATAGTGGGTAAACGGTATAATAAATAAGTTTATAAAATATTTATGTATAATGAATAAAAAGTTTATAAAGTAATGATGTGGCAATGTAAAAAGCTTTATGACTGTAGATAAAAGGTTTATGAAGAAAAGGTTTATAAATTGGATGATGTGGCACATTTATAAACCTTTTAATAGGTTCATGACTGGAGATACTCTAAAAGCATTAATATCTAAACGAAAGTTATCTTTTCCGTCTAATTCAAATTTTCATCGCCCTCCAAAGTCCTTTTCCCGCTTCTTCTCGTCTGAAATTGCTACTTTTTTTTTTTTTTTATTGTTTTTCTTTTTCTTTCTTATTAGGTGACCACTTTTCTTTCCTCTTTCATTACTCAAATCTGTTACTGCTTCAAAACTTCTCCTAGGTCGTGGCTTTCTGCAAGAGCCAAGGCATGTTCTCTTCATAAAGGATAATTGGTTTGAGTCAATTTCAGAGTAATGAAACTGCTAACATTCAATGATAGTGATGACATCATGTGCTTAGATTTACGGAAAAAAGCCAACAGAGGGCCAATTTTCATATGGGACGGAAATTAAAATCCAAAATAAGTAGAGTTAGAGAATAAAATCACAATTTTGCCCAACTTTTTGCTGTACGTGAAGAAGGATTTAAACTGCAAATCTAATATGTACTTGACTTTGTTTGAATATTGTTTGCTGGTAATGGCTTGATTACTTGCTTGGTTGTTTTGATGAAATTTTTTGATGGCTTGTTTAATGGTTTGTTTGTGTTTTTAGAGCTATTTTTGGCTCCGATACCATGAAAGGTTTCGGAATTTGCAGCGGAAAAACAATAGCAATCTGGAAAAACCCTAAGGTAAATCCTCTCTTCTTGTTATTATTTCAATCAATCTTTTGGTGCTTAAATACATCTATGAAACCTATCATGAATTAAACTGTTTGAAATTGTGGAAAAGATAAACAATAACAACCTAATTTATTTTGTATAATCCGGATTTATTTGATAATCTTGGATAATCCTGTGCTTGAGTAGATAAACTTGTATTTGCTTGCGTTTGAACCCAATGCTCATTTGTTTGAATTAAACCACCAGATTGTTTGAGAAGTCATAACTTGGGTGACTCTAACCACCTCACACACCCTAGTCAACATCAATTGATCACCTTATCTCTCCATTTAAGTGTTGAATTTCATCCTTATCTCTCAATATTTTTGAATCCAACACTCTCATTTGTTGTGCTGTGGCAGTGTTTGAATTATTTGAGCTGTCTGAACTTTGTGAGCTGTTTGTACTGTTAATAAAAAGACATGGAGTGGAAGGTTGGTATGACTTTTAACAATGAAGTTGAAGCTTACAATGCCTACAATGCGTATGGCATCTTAAAGGGGTTCAGGGTAAGAAAGGAAAATAAGCGATTCAACAAAACAGGTACTCTAACTACAGGTGAAATTGTTTGTTCATGTGATCAGCAACTCGTGCGCCAGATGAGAAAAAGAATAAGACAGAGATTAGATTATAAATGTGGTTGTGAGGCTAGGATTCAATTTAGAATTGTTGATGGTGTGTGGGTAGTATCCAAGTATAATGATATTCACAATCATGAAATGGTTGAGGATCGCCAAAAACATTGCATCATGTCCGATCATAAATTATCACAATCTAGTAAGGAGATTATTGGATCTTTGATAGATTCAGAAGTCGTCCTACGGTGACATTCAGGTATATGAGTAAAGAGGCTGGTGGTATTGAAAACCTTGGCTTTATAGAAGATGTCCATAATTTCTACCAAGAGCATGAAAAAAGCTTATTAGGCATAGGGGCCAGTTACTTGCACTCTTAATGTATAAGAAATAAAGTAAGCAGCTTTCTTGTGGCCAATTGGTTGTAGTAGAATGGTAGCGACTTGATCACTGAAAATCTTATCAAGCGGGAGGTCGTGAGATCGAGCCTGGTTGAAACATTATTAAAAAAAAATTGTGCAAGTGTTGGGAGAGATTGCACACACTGAGGTGGGTGTTGGGTAGATTGCCCACACTCTTGAAAAAAAAATTGTGCAAGTGTTGAGCAGTTGCCAACACTGAGAGGGGTGTTAGGACAGATTGCCGTACTCTCTTAATGTATAAGAAATAAAGTAAGCGCTTCTGCGACACCATTGGTTTTAGTCTGGCCCATAGTGACGATCTTTAACGTGGTATCGGGCCGGAGGTCTCGAGTTCGAACACAGGCTATAAACATTATTATTTCCCCATTTATATTGTGCGCGTGATCGTGTGTTTGGCTCTTCTTTGTTATTGGAGCTGGTTTGCTCCAGTGCACTGGTTAGACAAGCAATTATATAGCCGCACTGACGAGAAGTGTTAAAGTGATATAAAAAAATATAGTAGCGCTTTCATATGCATTATAAACTTTTAGGAGAAGCGGTAGTGAACGATCTTTAACATCTTTGATTGATCGCTTTTAGCTAATGCAATCCCAGGACCCTGACTTCTTTTACACATTCCAACTTGCGATGATGGTCATTTGTGCAACTTCTTACGGAGGGATGGTGTATCGTTGTTATACTATGAGTGTTATGGTGACGTTGTTACTTTTGACACTACTTACCGAATAAATAAATATAATCTGATATATGATCCGTTTGTTGGTGTTAATAATCATTGGAAAAATATACTTTTTGGATGTGCATTTATGGGAGATGAGACAACTACTTCTTTTCAATGGCTATTTCAAACATTTTTGGAAGCAATGGGAGGTACACAACCACTCACTATTTTTAGTGCACCATAGGTGCAAACATCTCCTACCCCAAGAGACAAATTACTAAGCCTACATGAATCATAACACTGTTAAGCAAAATACTATCAACTCTTTATTTATTTTTGGTTTATTAAATATTAGTACCTCTTTGGGCTTGTGCTTTGGATAACAAGAACACCAAAGTGTTCTACACCTATGTTATTGCAGCTTTGGATGAGAGGAACACCATCGAAGCAAATTTCATTCCTTCCGGTGAATTATATAGCCATTCAATCTTCATTGCATGATTTATGCATGTTATTTCAACTTAGCTTCAATTCATTTGCACTCGTGTTGGTCTTAAGTCGATTGTATATTGTTCATGATTGTATATTGTTCATGATTGAGTCACACGCGTAGTTATCAGACCCGGCCCGGACGTTGACTCGGAAAAGCCACTGGATCACCGGTTCACTGGTTGAACCATTGGGTCACCGATTCAACCGGAAAAAATTATACAATAGTAGATTATATATAATATCATGAAAAATATTTTTTTTATAGTTCATATTCGTGTAAATAATGATATTAAGCTATCTATTACCTTATGAGCTACCATTTTGGAACACAAAGTATTGATTATTCGATTATCATAAGAAAACATGTCAAAAAAATACAAGGTTAGTTATATCATCAACTATTAAATACTTTCTTGCCTACCGGTTCAACCAGTGCCCACCAGGTCACCGGTTGAACCACCGGGTTTTAGCGGGTCACGTGCTTATCCGGGTTGATACTTGAACCAGCCCGGTTCCATGACCGGGTCACCAAGTCAAACGGTTGAACCACTAGGCCAAGCTAGGCCGGGTTTGATAACTATGGTCACCTGGCGCTCATCCAGTCAGTGAAAAAGTTGGTTGTTCGTTTTTGGTACAAAATACAGGGAAGAATGATAATCAATAACATTAATATGCCTCAGAGTGCCGCCCGCCATGGTTGAGGACTTAATTATGATAGCCGTCAAAGTCTTCTCTTTTCCTCTATCTCTACTCGACAACCCTTAATTATGATAGCCGATCTCTGACATGATTTTCAACAAATAATAATCAATCGAGACTTCACAGGAGAAAAGCTTAATAACAGTGAAAAACCAAAAAGGTAAAAGACAACACCACCTTAATTGCACGTTGCTTCGAAGTCGCACGTTCAAATTCAACAATGGCAAACCAAAGTCCCTGAAACGAAGAGACAAATTACATGACTGTAAGTAAGTAAGCCTACACGAGAGAACGTGATCTCAATTGGATCATGAAATGCACACCTATCACCAAAAAAAAAAAGCTCACCGTATCATCTATCATAACTTGGATCCCGTCCTCTTTAATAACCCCAAATTTCTTCACTTCCTTCTCAAGTTGTCTAAAAGTGGCATCACTCGGCAGATTTCTTAAAAGAATGGAGTGACCTACAGCAGTAAAGAATGAATTAAATATTTTGATATAAGAGAACATGAGCCCAAGTTGACATGACAATTGAATCACCAGGAGCTGGTCAATAATTTTCCTTTTCGAACCGAAAATGAATGTGAAAGCGGCATACCTTCTTCATCGGTATTGCTCCTTTCAGATGCAGCACCATCGGCAAGAGTTGATGCTTTTGGTGCAAAAGAAGGTATTGCATAAACATGGGATGGGTATTTTATATTCCTTTCGAAATGAACTTTTTCGATACCCTCAGGATAACTGTTTCAATTAGATTATAAGAACCATTCAAATTGAAGAGGGGAAAAAAACAAATGTGAAGGTGAAGAGCACTACTACTACTACTACAGTATATATACAAAAAAACAGTGGAGCTTTTTAAAATAGCTGTCATGATCACAAGTCATAAGGGGCACGAAAACAACAGAGAAATGCGATTGAGTTAAGGATATAACATCAGAAGCGGGCAGTGATAGAACTTACGGGTCCAAGTCGAAGAGTCTTTCACCTTGTTTTAAGGCAGTGGTCTTGCACTCACTGTGTCATAGAACAATCAGAAACGTACACAAAGTTCACATTCAAATGAAAAAGAAATCCAAACAAATTACTTCATGTATATATAAAAAGTGAAGGAGCTTACGGCAGAGAGAAGCAGAGTCTAACTTCAAATTGCTGATCATCCAGAATTAGCAACATATGGGCGCATTCACTCGTCACAGTCATCGAGTTTTCTTCCTTAAGCTTTATATTGGTGAGTTGTATAGGTTGATAGTCATAAAAACCATTTTCAAACTTACAACTGCGGACAAGACAAAAGTTGTCTTTACCCAAATGAACCAAATGCCTTGTTATGCAAAATGCAGCCTCAAATGAAATTGATTTCATATCTTGCACCAAAATCCTCGGCGTAGTGAACATTTAAATACAAGATCACCGCCACTTTCTTTCCTTTCAATAGATAGTGCCAGAACTAAATTAAAAGACATCGTTGTTAAGGCATAGATGGTGTTTTCTAGAACGACAGCCTCTCCTACAATGCAATAGCACTGATTGTCCAGAACATTGACGAGATACCATTTGTCTCCCTCAGCATCATATGCCCAAATTTTGCGGCCGCTCATAAAGAACAGAATGGTATCATTCCAAGCTGCAGTAGCCACAATACGACCTTCGGAAATTTTCCACGAATGATCGGCACGAAGATCTGGAAAAGGTGCTAGGGTTTTCCACGAATCATTGGCAGGATCATAGCGCTCAAAAACAGGGTCTGGTGTTTCCATGTCACAATGAGGCTGTGACATGAAATAAATACACCCGCTCAGACTTACAACATGTCCATCAGATTTGGAGGCCTTGGGGGGCTTGCTTTGTCGGATCGTTTTGGTCATGAGACTGAATATACAACCGTGCAATGGAACATCAGTTTCATGTCCTCCAAAATTCCAAGATGGCACCATATACAATTCCGCAGTAGAAATAGAGCTTGTCAAATACCAAATAATCTCTGTGGAGCACTGTGGTCGACTCAAGTGTGCTACATATTCCTTTTGATTCAATTGTGTCTTAAGAGAAGAAAACGACGACTGAGGTTGGATCCATGAGTCCCGAGTTGGTTTCAAGAGTGCTGCATATTCAGGATTATGTTCTTGTGTATCAAGTTGCAGAATGCTAAAAGAGCCTGGGGCCATAACATCCCAAGACACCACTACAAAAATAGATTGAGGTCCTGCGTCATCCATGATGGAGCTGAAACAAGAAATAAATTACATGCCGAATTCAATCATTTATATCATCAATCCCCAATTACACAAATTAGAACCTAAAACGAAAAACCTAAGTCGGCCAAATTATGAATCTTTGTCCAATAAGCTGAATCCCTAATCAGACCCAAATACCATACAAAGTGAAAACCAACAACGATACTTACCTTGAAGATGACCGCGTCAATCCCCAATTAGACAAATTAGAACCTAAAACAAATAAACCTAATTCAGCCAAATTATGAATCTTTGTTCAATAAACTGAATCCCTAATCAGATCCAAATACCCAATTAGACAATTAGAACCCTAAAAACAACCTAATTCGGCCAAATTATGAATCTTTGTTCAATAAACTGATTCCATAATCAGACCCAAATACCTTAAAAGTGAAAACCAACAACGATACTTACCTGGTAGATGACCGCAACAACTTAGAGACTGCTAGGATCTATCGCGTACAGAAATTAGCTAGCAGAGCAGGCGAACATCAAATCAAAAGGAGGAGAAAAATGAGCAAATGAAATTGTGTTGGTGTTTTTTCAAAGGAAGAAACAAATATGTTGATGAGATGTATATAAAGGGGGTTTCAGCCGTCCTCCTTTCTTAAACCTGTATCGAGAATCTGGGCCGCAGATGGGTCTGTTGGATCAAATCCAAGTGTTTTAAGGGAGATACTTGTGTAATGGTCATTTCGACAAACGTTGAGAACCGCATGTTATAAGTACAGAATGATGATTGTTTTTTTTTACTTAAAGTCCCCGGTATCCTAATCCACCTGGTCCATTAATCAGGAGTTCGATGCGGATCGTCGCGCTCAGCAGTCATTTTATTCGAAGTAAGACCCGCGTATAGCGTCTCATGGAGAATCGAGCCAGAGTGGCCTCCCGCATGGCGTTCACATGTGTGGAGACACCATACAAGTATTTATTCTTATTCTTATTCTTCTTCTTCTTATTACTAGAATGGTTTGGGCCTTGCACCGCAAGGCCCCTGCTAGGCCCTGGACTTATGAGAAGTGTGTTTATATGTGGTTGATAAATGATGATACAACAAAGAATGACACAGAGTATAAGCATAGTAATTACGTGAGCGTGAGCGTAAATCAAAGGTAAACACATTAGAAGCGTGACCATTAACTAACCAACTAAGGTATCTGCGATTTCAATGGTAAATCATTCTTCCATTGATGCTCTGCAACTCAACTATACCATGGTAGCGATGCCGTTAACTAACCAACTAAAATATATCATCGCCTGCGGCGTGAAGGTATGGAACAACAAAATGAAAATAAATTTATGACGTTTTACGACAAGATGGCACTGTTTTAGGAGCAAAGTTGTACATGATATCTCTGCTTGTATAAAGCGAGTCATAGAAAATGAATCTAGATTCCCTACCAGGCTACCACATCACAATGAAAGAACAACCCCAGATGATGTACCTTCTTCTAACAACTTGGGGTGCTTGTAAACAAACTCGGCATTCTACATGAAACATACCCTATATAGGCTAGGTAGGAAGACAGAGACATTAATGATATCTTAAAAGGGGATCACATGTCCATATGTGATAATTGCACATTTCTTCCATTGACAGCACATGTTCGATTCATATATATGATTTAAAGACATCACAAGATCTAAAAAGGAAAGAATGTGGCAAATTATGTGTAAGCCATAATAAATCATAAATATGTTACGCTCAAAACTCTCTGTAACTTCATATAGGAAATTTACGTGTATTTGCTTGAATAAAATTCCATCGACTTAGAAAATTTAAATTAAAAGTGCTTCACAATCGGAAAACTATTAAATGCATAATATACACCATTTTTCACCTTGCACAATAGGTCGAGCAAGAAACTCGTACACATCGACTTGTTCGAGATCCATGAGGAACACCTTATCGAAGCTAAATTCAAGCTGCTCTTCTCATCCTACATTCGCGAGAAATCATAGAAATAACAAACAAATCAAAAGGGCACCACAATGTAAACAATCATAATCGTCTGATGTGCAGATGGAATCACATTTTGACCTTGATTATGAAGGATTCAGAATTTATGCGCATATGCAAAGCCAAACAATACTTAAGCTGTCTGGAATATGAAAGTTTCTATTCTTCACATACACAGTTGTTTCATAGAAATGCAGTAAAGTAACTGTTGAGGATTGGGGAATGTTGCCACTGAACTCCCTCGGTTGGAGCCTGCCGTCATTGTCCGATCACCGAAGAAAAAGAACAAGGGATAAGAGAAGAATGTTCAGCCTACTTAATTAATGTTGATTTGATATAAACGTTTTTGCTTGTAATATATTCTGTCTGCCAAGGCACTCTATGCCTTTCTTTATTTTGCTCTTTGCATCCATCACGATCTTGACCAAAAGATGTTGATGGAGGTTTGATAACAATGCTTTGCATACTTATCAAATGCTTGTATACTTAATAAACAGCGGACACTACAGTCATATAAAACCCATTATTTAGGGGAACTGAACAAATACCCCAGTATTAGCTTGATTTTGGTTTTCTTTCATTAGAAATTTCTGTTTCATTCACCTTACAACATCTTCTTTCAACACGCTTTGTCGGTCATTGTCTGTCCGAAAGCATAAAGAGCTCTCCACCAGTAGTAATGTCGGTTATAAGACAAACGTGAGTGTTGGTGCAAAATTAGTAGTAGGTTTTGAATCGGCCAAAGCACAACTCTCGATATAAATTTCAACGAATACAGGCGAAACACCGTTGTAAGATAGAGCGTGTGAATATCTTTCCTACTGAGCTCTATAAGATTAACATTTTCTAAGTTATAACATTCTTCCTGCAATCTGCATCTTTCATACCTGAAATGATGCATAAAGGGCAGGAAGAAATGGATGGTCCAACATGTCAAGTATCTCTCGTTCTGCACAAGCTCTATGCACCTGTAGTAAAGAAATAGCAAACGTTTTATCTGAAAACAAGAAAAAATGGGGTGAAATATATCTTTGTAACATGATAACATATATAACTCGAGAAATTCTGCATTTTAAGATGTATGGCATGTTCAACCACATTTTATATGCTCCAGAAAGCCTAAGAGCCTAACCGATATCATGGTATCATGGATGTCATTAATTTGTACTACTTGCATCGTGTCTGTGCAACATCATACCTTGTTCCTGTTGAGCATCATCCCCTTCTCCATAGCTTTCATTGCAAAGTATTGGCCAGAACCACAAAGTTCCACCAAGTGCACACTGCATTTCATCCATTGTGAATGATGTTACACAACTAAATTGACCGTCGAAATTGATAATTTATTATAGGAAATAATTCACTTTCAGGAGGGAAAAAACTGGAAGGAAATCAAGGAATCAGAGCTGTGAACATTGAACAAACTGCTGTATCACGAGAAACTCCAATGGTTTCTTGGCGTAAAATGGCTCAAACCTATCTCTCTCTCCACTATCAAGAATGCAAGTTGGACGGGAACTTGTCATTACATTTCTGCAGATTTGTCAAAGTAACGAACCATATCACCAACTTCCATGCAAGAACATTACCGTGTAAACATACGTGAAAGACAACAAATCATGTGATGTGTATATATCATTATTCTACCTTTTGAATTGCTTTCCAAGATGGGCTATCCCTTCTATGTGGTTTAGGGCGAACCACTTTTGAATGATTCAACCACAAATCATCAGGTTTCTGCAAATTACATACAGGCAGGTTACATTCCCAGGCCCAACTCAATAACCAGTTGATTTATCATAACATTACCTTATTTGCATCTGGAAGTTCTCTCACTGCTTCATCTATATTTTCGGCCATTTCTTTCACCTGATGAATCACACAAAATTGAAATTCATATCTATGTTTTACACCATTATCTACTTTAATTAAGTCTGCTATGTTTTCGACATAATCAAGAATGATGAGACGCAAATGAAGCATAATAGGTAGAAAAACAAAAGAGTTGATACCAGAGCTGGCATGAGGGTTGATGTATTATTTTTATATGATTAAATATATGTTATATTATTATGTTTTATCAACGAATTCTATATAAAATATATGAAATTATGATATAAAATGTTAATCTTTATAATTTAGAGTATTTAGTAGTAATAATAATAAAAAGTTGTAATTTTGTACCGATTTTAGTAAATCGGAGTGTCGTGTCAGATTTATGTGGGTATTTGTGGTATTTTATTGCAGATTTATAAACCAAGACCCCGAGAATCGACATATTGAAGTTTAATCATATCTCTGGAATGATTTAGAGAGTGCCACAAGTTTAAATGGTCAATTGAAAAGCTTAAGTGGATAAGTGGCCAACCAATCTGGATAAGTAATAATAGAGAAATATCTTCGACAAACGAATGGCTCATCAAAATGATATTTTCAGAAAAAGTGCTCTTCACAAAAGTTGTAGATTTTACCAAGAGCTTTCCAATGCAATTTAAATTATGAAGATTGGAGGTCTACAACTTAAACAAAGATCAAGTGGCTAATCGATTTGGATTAATAAAAATCCCGTAAAAGCTTCGAAGGAACACGAGGTTATCAAGAAAGCGTTATCTGGAGAAGAGTCCTTCATGAAAGTTGTAGAGTTTCTCGAGATCTTAATTTTGGCATTTCGTTTGCAATTTTTGGAGATCCAGAACTCGAGATATGAATTTTAGAAGTTTAATAATTATATATAAAATAAATATCTCCAACGCACATGCTTTGAGTGATCAAGTTAGTGGGGATCATCATTAGTCCGGACCGAGCCGCCTAATACCGGACGGTCCGGCCTTGGAAGATTTTTCTATAAATAGGGGCCTCATTTCAACAGAGTCGAAGTCTACCAAATATATATACACAATATCATATATATATTCTCCTCTCTCTCTCTTTTTTTTTTTTAATTTTAGTAGTAGTAGTTGTAAATAAGGCCTTACGCCAGTAATAATGTAGTATCGTTATAATGCTCGGAAAATCTCGGAAGTCGGTTTTGCTAAAGAAGTTGTAATGTCCGGAAATACGATTTCAATCAACTGGCGTATTCGGGTAACTTTTCTTAAGTATTTATGTTTGTTTTTATATTTTTAGTTGTTATAATGTTTTTAGGCTAAATATAATATCGCCAAAACTATGTAATCGGTTTTATTTCAATCTTTTCGTTAAAGAAATGTTGTTAAGTTAAAATGACTAAAATTGAGTTAATTGAATCTTTTTCTATTTTGATCGTATTCGTATTGACATATTTAATAGATCTCGAGGAATTCATAATCTAATTATGAATTGACGCCTCGTAGTCAAGATATGAAATAAAAGATAGAAAAACCGAGGGTAAAATTGGCCGTGTGAACAACGTGATAACGGAATCCGATTTCCTACCCGGGGTAAATTTGTTTTGGGAGAAATGAATTTTATTATAATTTGTACTCGAGATCATAATAATGTTAAATCATCGCTTTAATTGAAACTTAAACCGGAAAGTTGAATCGTCCGGCTTTGACAACCGGAGCCTTTAAAATAAAATTGACCGCTTGACGAACGGAATGACTCCTTTTATCTAAAGGTAGATTTGTACTCGGACCTGCTTCGTATTAATTCATTTACCGTATAGATTGTGGACCTTGGATCGATGATGCAATGGACATATGACAATTTCATACGCCGTGTGAGGAGGAATTGTTTACCTCAGAGTGCACCGCTTTCACTTACTCAATTGGACCTAAAATAAAAGGAGAGATCGAACACATTTCAATTAATCGAAAAGATCGTATAAACCAATTATATAAGTTTTGGCCGATTCTAAAAAATCTGCTTTAATATATTGGTATCTATATATTTATATCTATATATATACTTTGCAATTTATGTACATTTATATATATTTATATATCTATATATATTATATTAGAATAACTTTCAAATTACGTATTTATTTTATGTTAACTAGAATAGTAGTGATCTCATGTTATAAAATTGCGATTTAGATCGAGTTAATAATGTGACTCTTTGGTGTTTAACCACACGTAAAAGAAATTACCAAGTTCCCTGTGGATACGATACTCTGATTCACCATACTAGCACTACAATTTGACCCGGTACACTGCCGGTTAGGATCGTTTAACCCAGGAAACGTAATGTCAGCTTTCTGGCGCCGTTTCCAAGGTAAGGTTTAGGCGGTATCAGCATTTTGGCGCCGTTGCCGGGGAACGTCGCTAATTTCTTTTTATGTGTCTATGGTTACTACTTGTATTAGCTTAAAATTCTCGAGAATAAGTCAACACTTTTCTTATCTCATTTCTATTTTATTTTTCGTTGGTTGTTACCTTTTAGGAAAATTACCAATTTTTACTACTATCAATTTCGTGTTATTTTCTATTTTTGTTAGTTGATGACCGTAGTGGTAAGGCCCTCTCACTCCTTATAAGCCCCACATAAACACTTACGAAAGCGCGCTAAGAGTAGAGAGTAAACGCGTCATACTAGTCGTGAAATCCCACCAAGAATCATCTTCAAACAGTAAATACGAGAATGGTCAAATCGATGATGAAACACCGAACAAGGGTCGGAACATGCTCTAGGGCATGGACAAAACCCCGTTAACCCTAATAATAATAATAATAATAATAATAATAGAAATAATCAAAATCGGAACCGTAATAATCGTAATAATCCACCAAACCCAGAGACCTATCTCGTGATCAAACCGTAAGAAGAAACCGGACTAATAATCCCATACTTTTACCTAATGAAGGAGCGAATAATTTCAAATTAAGTCTCATCTTTTGGTTTAATTGACGCAAGAGCTCAATTCCTAGAGAGAGGATGATGAAGATCCACATCATCATCTCTATCTTTTGAAGAATCTGTGCAATGACCAAAAGTCAAGGTGCTCATAAGGAATTAACGAGAATGACTATGTTTCCTTTTCTTTAAAAGGGACGAGCCCGAGATTGGTTTATGTCTCTTCCACATCATTCACTTACTAGTTGGGAGGAGATTCAAACTGAATTTCAAACAATATTTCACTCTCGACGAAATTTGGAATTAAAAGTCGAGGTTGCTAACTTTAGGCAAGGATCCGAGGAAACTCTTGGGAATGCGTGGGAAAGGTTTAAAAATTGTTAAGAGCGTGTCCCGATCATGGTTATTCCTTAGATATGCAAATTCAACTCTTCCGTCAGAAATTGAGAAAAGACTCACGTGCGATGTAGATCATGCATGTGGTGGTTCGTTAATGATGAGTGAAGCTCAAACAGCTTTACGATGCTATAGAAAAGATTTCCAAAAATAACAGAATGTGGAAACCGGTTCTAGCACCGTAAAAGTAGCTTTGCAGAGAGAATGTACGCCTAATACGGAAGTTCTAGCACACTTGGAGAATTTGAGTAGGAAATTTGATGGTTTACAACAGAATAAGAACCAAAATTCGTAAAATAGTACACCAAATGAATACTCAAGTCATGATAATGTGTCATTAGGGATTGAAGAACCAACAGATATTCAAGAGAGGAGGTGAGTTTTCTTCAAAGAAAGATAGAATTTGAACAATGCATACTCAAACTCGCTTAATGCTATTAGAAGAGATCATCCTACTTATCGATGGTCCGAAAACCCTAGTAAGCCAGACAACCGCCATATCCAAATCCCATATAGAATAATAACCAAGTTTATCAAGAGAATACATCTAATCGAATTTACAATCATTACCAAGATCCTATCCTCAACATACCACTCAAAGTATACCAAGAACTCGTAGTTCAACTCAACCTCGCAAGGAGTTGAAAAATGGGAAAAACTAATGAAAAATATGATGGGTGTAGTATCTACTCAAGCTAAGAATATGGAAACAATGATGACTTCTATTGGTACAATCACTAAAGATATGAGTACAATAAAAACATCTATGAGTGGACATGATACCGTAATGAGAACAATAGAAGCTTCATTGAGGAATATGGAAGATCATTTGAGTAGGGAAGGTGAACGTAATAACAAGAGACCCCTGCTCAGAGGATTACCAAGCAACACCGATGTAAACCCAAGAGAGGTAAATGTTGTGGTTACGAGAAGTAGGAAGCTCAATGGAAGCAATGGAGTAGAAAACTTCGGGAATAATGAAGTAGAAAATGATTTAGATGGAAAGAATGATGAAACTAAAGATGAAATTGAATTCATCGATTTATGAAGAAGAAATTATAGATAATTTCTTGAAAAGGAATAAGTTTGGAACCCGAAAATGAAGGTGAAAATTGGGTAAAAATCCCTAGGATTTTGAAAGACCCTATGGATAAGAATTTAAGGAATTTATTCAAGGAACATGTGAGAATAAATGAGAAACAGGAAGAAAAAAAATTACAAGTAGAGATTGATTCAGGGGAACAATTTAAAGGAAAAATTCAAGAACTCAAAACATGGCGACTAAGTAATACTCAAAGGTTTAAGGAAAAAGGAAAAGAGAAATTGACTAAGGAGCCAAAGGTTATAGATTTAGAATCTTTACCTTACCCTCCTAAAGATCAAATCAAAAGGCAAAACTGATAAGAAGTATGCTCGCTTCCTTGATACTTTTCGTCATCTTCATGTTAATATCCCCATTATTGAAGCTCGATTAATATACCCGCCTATGGAAAGTTTCAAAGAAATACTATCAAATAAGAAAAATTAGAGGAATATGAGAATATATGCCTAAATGAAGAATGTTCTGCACTGCGAAGATAAGTAAGTTACCACCTAAACTCGAAAGATCCCGGAAGTTTTACGATTCCATGTGAAATTGGAGGATTTCTGCTTAAGAAGGTCTTATGTGATCTTGGAGCTAGTATAAATCTCATGTTTTATGAGGATTATAAAAAGCTAGGCATAGGAAAGCTTACTAAGATCGAAATGACTCAAATGGCGAGATAGATCGATTAAGTACCCTAAAGGAATGATTAAGGATGTACTTGGTTAAAGTAGACAAATTCTATTTTCCAAAGAGATTTTGTAGTTATGGAAATGGAAGAAGGATATTCAGCGCTTCTTATTCTAGGTCGCCCATTTCTAGCTACAGAAGAACTTTAATCGATGTTCATAAAGGAGAGTTAATTTTGAGAGTCAATGAAGATGAAGTTGCTTTCAATATTTTCAAAGCTATGAACCATCCATATACATCACTGTAATCATGTTCTTTTATAGAAGATATTCATTCTCTACATGATAATCGAGCTACCAACTTTTGAAGATGATTAGAAGAATGCTTAACTCTGTCTATCTATAAAGAAGATGAGGAAGACATTGAAATGAAAGAGATAATCCTTTCTCTAGATAAAGGAAGTTTTACTTTTAAGCCACCATGGCATAAGTATTTGGAGTTAGAACTAGAAGGACCAGCCTTAAATCATCAATAAAGATCCACCGAAGAATCTGAATTGAAACCATTACCTTTAAATCTGAAATATGCTTTTCTAGAAACTGATAATCTATTACCGATTATTATTTCATCAACTTTAACTGAGCAGCAAGAAGATCAATTAATAAGAATGATAAGAAAGCATAAGAAAGCTTTTGGATGGACAGTTGCCGATATTCGAGGTATTAGCCCGAGATTTGTGTTCATAAGATAATTTTGAAAGAAGATGCTAAACCTTGTATTCAACCGCAACGCCGCCAACCCGAATTTACGCTTAATCGTTAAGAAAGAGGTCATTAAGCTATTAGAAATGGGAATAATCTTTCCTATATCGATAGTGAATGGGTGAGTCCAACTCAAGTTGTACCAAAGAAAGGAGGTTTCACAAAGGAAAGAGAATGATAAGAATGAATGGATTCCAACAAGGGAAATTACAAAGTTATCGAATGTGCATTAACTTTAGAAAACTAAATGATCATACTAAGAAAGATCATCATCCGCTTCCATTCATAGTTCAAATGTTGGAACGCTTAAGTGGTCATAAGTATTACTGCTTTCTAGATGGTTATTCAAAGTTATTTACAGATTTTCATTGCAAAGCAGAGATAGGAAAAGACTACTTTCACTTGTCCTTATGGAACTTTTATGATAAAAGAATGCCGCTTGGTTTATGTAATGCTCTGCTTTCACGCTTCAAAGATGTATGATGTCTATATTTTCCGATATGGTTGAGAAATTCTTAGAAATTTTTATGGACGACTTTAGTGTTTATGGAGATTCTTTTGGTAAATGTTTGTCGACTTAGAAAAAGTTTTACAACGTTATGAGGATACCAATTTAGTTCTAAACTGGGAAAAATGTCATTTAATGGTATCGTAAGGAATTGTTTTAGGTCATAGAATCTCTCAAATAGAATTGAAGTTGATAAAGCTAAAGTCGAGGTGATTGAAAAATTACCGCCACCGCTTAATCTAAGGACTCTAAGAGGATTTCTTGGACATGCAGGATTTTATAGAGATTTATTGCAGATTTTTCAAAGATAGCAAAACCTCTAAGTCATTTGCTTGAAAAAGAAGTACCTTTTAACTTTGATAGTAAATGTATGGAACCATTTAAGACCCTCGGAAGCGGTTGATTATCGCACCAATTGGTAGCACCAGATCGAATTTACCTTTTGAGATTATGTGTGATGCTAGCGATTTAAATTGTAGGAGCTGCTTTTAGGTCAAAGGTATAACAAAATTCTCAAAGCTATTTACTATGCATCCCATACATTAAACACAATTTCACCTTAATTATGCAACTACGAAAAGGAACTGCTATTGTAATTTTGCCTTAGATAAGTTCGGATCTTATATTGTTGGTTCTAAGGTAATAGTCTACACAGCACTATTCACTCAAGTATTTAATGAGTAAGAAGGATGCGAAACCACGCCTTCTTAGATGGATTCTCCTACTTCAAGAATTTGATATTGAAATTAAAGATAAAAAGGAAGTGAAAATGTAGTAGCAGATCATCTAAGTAGAATGGAGATCGAGGAAGAGATAGGGAATGAAATAAAAGATTCATTTCCTCGATGAACAACTATTTAGAATAGATACTCCTTCAACCATGCAATTATTAAAAATAGAATTCCTTCTAAGGAAATCTCACCTTGGTTTGGAGATATCATTAATTACTTAACTCATGATTATATTCCGTCTCATTGGACTTGGCAAATGTAAAAGAAATTCTTTTACAACTTGAAATTTTATTACCGAGGAACTGCACCTTTTCCGTAAATGTTCGGATGGGATAATCGTAAAATGTGTGCCTGATAATGAAATTTTAAGTATTTTATCGCTTTGTCATGATCGTGAGGCGAGAGGTCATCATGGAGGATGGAAAACTCGCTTTTAAAGTTTTACAATGTGGTTTTTATTGGCCTACACTATATAAAGATGCTTATAAATATGTTAATTCTTGTGAATCTTGTCAAAAATGGGGAAATGTATCTAAAAACATGAAATGCCTATGCAACCTATTTTAGAATGTGAGTTATTTGATGTTTGGGGTATAGATTTCATGGGACCTTTTCCTATATCGTTTGGAAAAAGATTTATTCTTGTAATGGTAGATTATGTTTCAAAATGGGTAGTCAAGCTCTTCTTCCCACTAATGATACCAAGGTTGTCATACGATTCCTTAAAAAGAACATATTCACTAGATATGGCATTCCGAGGGCGATCATTAGCGATGAGGTTCACACTTTTGTAATAGACCATTTACTAAGTTAGTTGAGAAATATGGTGTAACACATAAACTAGAACGCCCTATCATCCGCAAACCAAAAGGTCGTGTAGAGGTGTCAAATAGAGAGATTAAAAGAATCGTAGAAAAACAGCTTGATTCAAATCGTAAAACTGGGCAATTAAATTAGATGATGCGCATGGGCATACATGTAATGCCTTTTAAAACACCAATTGGTTGTTCTCCTATAAGCTAGTCTTTGGTAAGTCATGTCATCTCCCAGCTTGAGTTAGAACACCGAGCCTTCTGGCTATTAGATTTCTAAATTTCGATCCTAAGGTCAAGCCGGTGATCATAGATTGCTTCAATTGATGTAACTAGAAGAATTTCGCCTCGATTCTTATGAAAACGCCGAATCTACAAGGAACGCACGAAGTCTTTCCATGATAAGAGAATCTTAAAGCGTGAGTTCCATGTAGGTGATCGAGTGCTTTTGTACAATTCACGCTTTAAAGTTGTTTCCGTGTAAGCTTAAATCAAGATGGACAGTCCATTTAAAGTAACACGGGTTTACAAAACCTGAGTCATTGGACTAACTGATGGAAATACAACTTTTATAGCCAATGGACACAGAGTAAAGTTATTTGTGGAGGAGAAGGAATCACACCGAAAGAAGAAATAATGCTACCGATTGATCCCCCGACAAACCGAAAAGCGTAAAATCAAAATTGAAAAACAGAGAAACTGAATCACCAAATACCAAAAGCTATCTATCTTTACTTTATTTTTGTGTATTTTTATGTTTAAACTCTTTTCGCTCTTTTACCGGATGACGTAAAAGAACTGGATGTCTTTTTTAGATAGAATAGAGTTTTTATTTTACTTTTGAAATTAGGCCTTGATAAAGATGTCGCGCTTTATGTGTTTTAGTTTTTGAACAAAACAAGAAATTGTTGAGAGAGATCGATTGAGAGAAGTATGTAATGGAACATCAAGAAGTGCGATAAAAAGAAGGGCAAAGTTTCTAATGAGATGCGTAATCTGTGGAAAAAGTGAACATGTTGACGCCAGGGGAAAAACACAACCAAATCCTGTGATGAGTGTTTGAATATTGTTAGGAAGGGAACGATTAGGTGGTTATCCGAAAATCCCGATGGAATTCCGAGAGATAATTCAAATGCCTCGTTTTTAGGAGTTAGGTTGATTGAGCGTTATATCAGAACTTTGGAAGATTTAGAAATCAAAGAGTCAGGAACCCCTTAAGTTTCGAGTCTTTTATTTTATTTTATTTTATAAAATTTTCGTGATAACTTCTCGAGAATTTTATAATTGATCTTTATGAAAATTTGAGGAGTTTTATAAAAGTTTTATAAAAGTTGTTTTTTTTTAGTTTAAACGTTTTATAAGAGTTGATTTAAATTTATTAAATTTTTATAAGCTTTTTATTAAAGTGTTATAAAAATTTTATTAAATTTTTAGAAATTGTTATAAAATTATAAAAGTTCCTTCAAATTTTATTTTTTAGTAAGTTTTAAAAATTTTATAAACTTATTTTTAAGATTCTAATTAAGTTTTATTAGAATTTGTATAAGTTTTATTCAAAAATCATAAAAAAAATCGAAAAAATAGAAAAATTTGTTCACGGACCGATCCGCCTTAACCTCGACCGGTCCGGGTCGAAAATCATAAAAAAGACGGGACTCTTTTTTTTTCTTCTTCTTCCCTAATTCTTCTAACAACAAGACTCAACAACACACCAAACCCCACCATTACGTAAATTTTTTTCACTTTTCTTCAACAAAACTTCATCTCACACTACACCATTACTTAATTTCTTCTCATTATCATCTCCTCTCTTCAACACAAATTGAAAAATTCAAAAGGGTCAAAAACAAGCTCCATTCATTCCGGCGACTTTTCAACTTTTCCGGCCTACTTTTCAACGCTTTTCTACACTATAAGGTATAATTTAGTTTATTTAGTTGTCAATTTCGTATTTTTCATAATTTTTAGATTAATTTCAACTGCTTTGATTTTTGAGTGTGTTGTGACATTTTTATTTTTTTGTTGTTTTTGTTGTTGCTTTTGTTGTTGATTGGCATTACCAATATCGTAGAATGGCCGAAGTGAGTACTGTAGTCTCTAAAAGAGAAAATCAAAATTCCAATTTCAACTCCCGTCGAGGCACATAATTTTATCACCTGAGGAGGAAGCCGTAAGTTTTGAAAAACCGCATCACCTGAAGCTAAGAAAGCGTGATACTAAAATTTATAGTAAGTGTGATGTTCGTTGAAAAGGATTAGACTTGGATGACTTAGGTGATGAAGTTAAGAATATCTTTAGAAGGCGCGTGGTTGATTTAGCAAATGTATGGAAGGAGATTAACACGACTATAGTAGCCGAGTTTTATTCGGTTTTATCTACTTTGTCGTAAGAATACATTTTACTCACCGAAAACTGCACTTTACGAGCCGTAAATATTCCTTTTAACCCTCGCCGCCATTAATGCAATCTTAGGAGTTGAGGTTTTTCCCGATGAGGAGGATTACAGGTAGTTTATAATTTAGATGATCCTCGCTAGTTTTGAGCAGATCGCCTCGAGAGCCTGTGACTGCTTTTGACCCGACCATGGTGTGGGTTGAAAATCGGTTTAATTACGGAACTGCTTTTGAGGTTTGAGGGCAATTAAAAGATTTATTAGCCATAATCTCTATCCTTCTAGTAAACATACCGCTTTTGGAAAGGAAGATGTTTGTATCGCTTGGGCAATGGTAAACGATGTTAGAGTGGATGTTGGAAAGGTCATGTTTAAAAGAATTTTTGAGAGTATTGTCATCGCTGCACTGTGAGTCATCTTTACTTCCCTTGTTTTATCTCTCGATTTATGTCGTAGGTTGGGAGTACCATTCCCGCCTAATGACAAGTTATCTCTCGGTCGATGGAAATCGATTGGACCTAGTTTGACTAGTCTTCCGGATGGTAGTATTAGCTTTTTTGCTTAAGACGCCAAACTCACCAACCCCACCGCTTTTACATCTTCTTCTTTTCATCTTTTTCTAGTCACCCTCAACAAACTCCTTTCTCCAACACTATCACATATGACATGTTTCAATCTTTAGTGATGATGTTGCACGTGGTCAAGCCAATGTGGCTTTATTCACCGAGAGTACTAGCAAGGTGGTGTGATGATATTCGTAGAGGTTTAAGAAGGAACGAGCGCTTGCTTCAGAATCCTACTTTTGATGATCCCGCCATCCACCTTGTCACCGCTTTTATACCTTACCACGTTGGGAAACACCTATTCCACCACCGCCGAGCTTTCATCCATCGTCATATCCTTTTGGAAGCCAATCTAGTGGGACAGTGTATTTTTTCGACAGTGTTTCGTGAGACCGAGATGATGTCGAGTTGGGGAGGATTCACCGAGTTTGCACATGTCACGACCGGCATGAGTTCAATGGGTCTTGATAGTTCGATCAGACCACGACTACGCCTCGCATCGCCTTCTCGCCAAGCTTCCGAGTTCGAAGTTTTCAAGTTGATCCGGAGGAAGACTATGATGAAGATTAAATTTTAATGATTGATTAAACATGTTTACTACACATTTCATTGCATTCGACTTTTGTCATTTAACTATTGGTTTGTTTTCATTTTTCGCTTAGTTTGATTTTATCACTGCTTATAAAAATTTAGTTTGTATTTTAAATCGGTTTCATTTTCATAAAACTATAAAAACTTAAAAATAATTTTTGTATTAAGTCGCTTTAAAAATATAATGTGTCGCTTTATCCGTCAGAACAAAATCAATTAACCAAAATCAAGTTGCTTCAAAAGATCACCAAAATTTCACACGTGAAGTAAAAAAAAAATTCAAGTTGTCTTTTACCTCTCGCCCCAAGAAAAAGGAAGATGAGGCCGGACCGAGCCGGCAGCTTCGGACCGGGCCGTGAAGAACACAAGGTCGAGTCATTTTTGAGTCCGCCTAATGCACACACGTAAGTTTTGTTTTTTTTTTTTTTTTTTTTTTTTTTCTATTTAAGGAAGTAAAGGAGAGGCAAACCATTGCTCATCTTTTCACCTGTCTTCAACTTTCCTTCTTTTGTTTTTATAATTTTAAATGTCGAACCACTCTTCACCGCCGGTTAATTCTTACGAGCCTCGATACACCGGATCATCCGAATCTCAAGCTTCTAACGAGAATACCATTTTACATTATCATTTTGCAAATTCTCCAATCCTAATGGAGAAAGGTTTAAATTTAGATAAGCTTGATCAATGGGGAAAAACTATCATTCGAAGTTTTGGTTGGAAAAAATTTGTCAGTACACCGAGAGGACGGGTAAATGTCTCAATAGTGCGAGAATTTTATTCTCGCTTTTATGACGACACCTATGGTTGATATCACTCGATTGTTCTAGTAAGAGAGAGTGGTCGCTCCTTCTCTTCATCTATTATAAACCAAATTTTTGAAATTCCACCAGTTACGATGCCACATTTTGAAATGCAATGGGGACTACAAAATCCTTCTAATCATTTGAATAAAGTACACGAGTCGTTCCAATGTCTGTTCCCGCTTTTTGATACAAATCACGACATGTCAACACGAGCTCTACTTCAAGCATCTAAAGGCGTGGAAGCATTTTATAAATTCTCGAGTTTATCCCACCTGGGATTTTGGAAGTTTGACCGAGAATGAAATGCTTCTACTTTTTGCTTTGGCATTCGTGTATTTGTTGATCGGGGTATATTGATTCAAAGGACAAAGGTTGGAGTTTGCGATCACGAGAGGTAGTAAGGGGAAACCTATGCCCAATTCATGGATGATCTCGCTTTGTGTATTCTTTTTTGAATGGAGTAGAAGAGTCGAGACGGATGAAATTTTTCCGCCTGTAGATAGTCGGTTTGGTTTGCTACCGGTTGATACACCGGGTTGTTCGCTCTACTATATGTAGAGTTGTTTGTTGGTGTTATTTAAGTTTTAATAAGTTAAGTTAAAATTAAGTTTGGAGTTAATTTAGTTAAGTTAAGTTTTTCTTTTTAAGTTTATAATAATGTATCTTGTTTAATATATATGTCTTAGATTTTTAAGTTGTTTGTTTTTTATTTAATGATTTAATTAAGTATACGCTAAAATAAAATCGTAAAATGACGTTAATAGATAATTTTAATTTTATTTTCAAACCTACTTTTTACTACTTATTGAACATCGACGATGCCATTTCGTAAGTGGGAGTAGAGTTAGGTTAGAAAATTCATTAAAATTTTCAAAAAAAAAAAAAAAAAAAAAAAATTATATTATATGTCTAATTTAGATTTTAATAAGATTTTAAGTTTATATAATTGAGTAATTAATAGTAGATATTGTTTTTATAAAATTATATAAGTATGTTGATATTTATAAGTAAAATTTTTAGAATCATTGTCAATATGAATTATGAGTTTGGAATTGGATTAAGTTTATTGATTTTTGGCACCACAAAATATAACTATAAATTAAATAACCTACCTCAAATTTGATTAGAGTGATCAAGACCTCACTCGAAATTGTCAATTGTGATTAAATAACCGAGCTTTAGCTATTTTGGTCTACATTTCCTTGAAATACCGCAAGTTTATACGTACTTATAAAAAGAGATGGAGACATAAAAGCTAAATTTTGGTATATGCTGAGATTGGAAAGATTAGATAAGTAGTAGTATATTCGATCTTACCTCATGACACTTGCAACATAGCCGATTTTGGTAATAAGTTCGGATATATTAATATTCTATAAAAGAATTAAGAACGAAGCACCATATTTACATATGTATTAATCAAATATCGTGATCTTCCTTATCTGGTGATTAACAACTTAAAAATAAAAATAACAAATCGGTTGTAGCTACCAATGATTGGAGTGAGTAGGGTATTATCACGAAATGTCCTATATCACTATGAGGTAATTAAGCTCCCGATTGCCTGATGATAAGTAGTCCAAATGGTGGTATTATCACGAAATGTCCTATTGCTTTGGAATGAAGGCACAAGATAAAATGAAAGAGGAAAAGTTGAATCATAAGATCTCGTGAATTATTACAAGTTTAAGGAAACCGACTTGTAATTTTCGATCGAAAGAGTAGTACTCCGATCAATCTTGATGAAGCAATGCCTGTAAGTTTGATTTTCTACACACACTCACGCTTTTAAGTTCTTAATCTAAAAAAAAAAAAAAAAAAAAAAAAGATGCTATTAAATCGAGATTATGTTTTTTTTTCCAAAATATAAAGATGTAGGTGACGCATTTACTTTGCTTCTTTCTCTTTTTGATTTTTTTTTTCCGATTAACCAACATCTTGAACCTAAACTTTATAAGCCATTTTTGTCAACTACCTCGACCGAGCTTTCCGATTCCGCATTTCATAATAGTTATGATTAAAAATAATTCTCAAATTTTATTTATACTTCTTAAGTATTACATATATAATTTTATCTAAATAATATTTAATGTTTAAGTTTATTTCAGTTATATACTTTTTCTGCCTTCTTAAGATTTTAAATTAAGATAGATAATATATTTATAATATTGACAATATAAATTATAATCAAAATTATATTATCTTTTATTATCGCTTATTTTTGCTCTATGACGATCAAAAGCTTTTAAGTGAAAGTAATTTGATGTATTATTTTTATATGATTAAATATATGTTATATTATTATGTTTTATCAACGAATTTATATAAAATATATGAAATTATGATATAAAATGTTAATCTTTATAATTTAGAGTATTTAGTAGTAATAATAATAAAAGTTGTAATTTTGTACCGATTTTAGTAAATCGGAGTGTCGCATGATTTATATGGGTATTTGTGGTATTTTATTGCAGATTTATAAACCAAGACCCCGAGAATCGACATATTGAAGTTTAATCATATCTCCTGAATGATTTAGAGAGTGCCACAAGTTTAAATGGTCAATTGAAAAGCTTAAGTGGATAAGTTCGCCAACCAATCTGGATAAGTAATAATAGAGAAATATCTTCGACAAACGAATGGCTCATCAAAATGATATTTTCAGAAAAAGTGCTCTTCACAAAAGTTGTAGATTTTACCAAGAGCTTTCCAATGCAATTTAAATTATGAAGATTGGAGGTCTACAACTTAAACAAAGTGATCAAGTGGCTAATCGATTTGGATTAATAAAAATCCCGTAAAAGCTTCAAGGAACACGAGGTTATCAAGAAAGCGTTATCTGGAGAAGAGTCCTTCATGAAAGTTGTAGAGTTTCTCGAGATCTTAATTTTGGCATTTCGCTTGCAATTTTTGGAGATCCGTAACTCGAGATATGAATTTTAGTTTTTAATAATTATATATAAAATAAATATCTCCAACGCATACGCTGGAGTGATCAAGTTAGTGGGGATCATCATTAGTCCGACCGAGCCGCCTAATACCGGACCGTCCGCCTTGGAAGATTTTTCTATAAATAGGGGCCTCATTTCAACAGAGTCGGGGTACCAAATATATATACACAATATCATATATATATTCTCCTCTCTCTTCTTTTTTTTTTTAATTTTTAGTAGTAGTTGTAAATAAGGCCTTACGCCGTAATAATGTAGTATCGTTATAATGCTCGGGAAAATCTCGGAAGTCGGTTTTGCTAAAGAAGTTGTAATGTCCGGAAAATACGATTTCTGAATCAACTGCTGTATTCGGGTAACTTTTCTTAAGTATTTATGTTTGTTTTTATATTTTTAGTTGTTATAATGTTTTTAGGCTAAATATAATACTGGCCAAAACTATGTAATCGGTTTTATTTCAATCTTTTCGTTAAAGAAATGTTGTTAAGTTAAAATGACTAAAATTGAGTTAATTGAATCTTTTTCTATTTTGATCGTATTCGTATTGACATATTTAATAGATCCGAGAATTCATAATCTAATTATGAATTGACGCTCGTAGTCGTGATATGAAATAAAAGATAGAAAACCGAGGGTAAAATTGGCCGTGTGAACAACGTGATAACGGAATCCGATTTCCTACCCGGGGTAAATTTGTTTTGGGAGAAATGAATTTTATTATAATTTGTACTCGAGATCATAATAATGTTAAATCATCGCTTAATTGAAACTTAAACCGAAAGTTGAATCGTCCGGCTTTGACAACCGGAGCCTTTAAAATAAAATTGACCGCTTGACGAACGGAATGACTCCTTTTATCTAAAGGTAGATTTGTACTCGGACTGTTCGATTAATTCATTTACCGTAATAAATAGTGGACCTTGGACTCGATGCAATGGACATATGACAATTTCATACGCCGTGTGAGGAGGAATTGTTTACCTCGAGGAGTGCACCGCTTTCACTTACTCAATTGGACCTAAAATAAAAGGAGAGATCGAACACATTTCAATTAATCGAAAAGATCGTATAAACCAATTATATAAGTTTTGGCCGCTTTCTAAAATATATCTGCTTAATATATTGGTATCTATATATTTATATCTATATATATACTTTGCAATTTATGTACATTTATATATATTTATATATCTATATATATTATATTAGAATAACTTTCAAATTACGTATTTATTTTATGTTAACTAGAATAGTAGTGATCTGTGTTATAAAATTGCGATTTAGATCGAGTTAATAATGCTTTTTTGTGTTTAACCACACGTAAAAGAAATTACCAAGTTCCTCGTGGATACGATACTCGATTCACCATACTAGCACTACAATTTGACCCGTACACCGCGCGGTTAGGATCGTTTAACCCAGAAACGTAATGTCAGCTTTCTGGCGCCGTTTCCAAGGTAAGGTTTAGGCGGTATCAAGGGTTAAATGGATATCTGAATAAAACAGGCAGTCACAGAGCAAAATTTTCACCGAGCATGTAGTGGAATAATTCAGCGAAAGAAAGGGAACAACCAGTGTGGGAAACAAAAGTAACAAGGCTCATCAATGCCTACTACAATACATCAACATTTTACAATGTACATGCATGTTTTATAAAATCATATATGTCATTTGTTCAGCATAATGTGTCATTGTAGTTTGTTCAGCACAATGCTGCACCGAGTAGCTCCATATTTCATGAAAATCATATAGAACAACTTGTCCTTTCATGTATTCTAAAGTCTTACACATAATTAATCAAGATTAGCTCAGAACAACACAATTTAATTTGCATAATTCTTGTGATGAGAAGACATACCATATACACTAAATTTCTTTCCGCAAGTTATCATGAATCAACTTTAAACATGTCCACCTGGGAAAAAAAATGCAACAAGATTAAAAGTGAAAAATTGATAGCACCATACTAAATTGTTTAAAAGTAGCATGCTAAAACTCATATAAATTATGAATTTTTTTTTATAAAAAAATCACTTACCCAAAGGAAAAATGGTGATGACGTACGGAGCTCCCATCAAAGAAAAACATGGGATGTCTCCAACAACGAATTCTTTCTAGCTTTCATTGCCAAACTGATGGATCAGCAAAGTGAATGACCCATGCCAAAGGAAAATAGCATCTAAACATTGATTTACACATTTGAAGCTACCAAAGACTTCACTAAGAGTCTATACATAAAACTTGAAAGCGGGAAGGATATGGATCACTCAAAATCAACGTACCAAAACGCAACACCGCCTTGACGTACTCCATATAAGTCACTTCAAACAAGATCATTACTAAGCATCAAAGAACTGAACTTTATTACATCACGAACAACAAAAAGAATGCATGGTAATTTTAAGAAAAAATGAGAGGAAAGTGAGCTTTAAATGATTCTAAATTCGATTAACGCCGATAGGAATAATTCAATAACCAGATTCAATAGTTAACAAACAAAAAAATAGTGATAGCACATCAAGACATCAAAAGGGTGAAAATATAATTATTTGTGTAAGTGCATATCCAAAGGCCATAACATATCCACAACAAAGCCATAAACCCTAATACCTCCTAGGGTGGGCACCAAAGACCACCATATGCAAAAGCAGAGCAATATTACCATCACCGCTGCCTCCTCCTAAGAACAATACCAAGCATATGTTTCCAATTCTGCTTTCTCGGCAAGACATCTTAGTGTTGCACACTGCCTCTCTCTTTGCTATGAATTCCCAGAAAATGTGTAAATGTTATAGCTATGAAAAGCAGCAGAATCACAAGACAACAGCACATACACAATTTGTTTTTTGGCAGAGCAAGAGTGTATATTAGTTTAATTTCAACCAAAAACTACAGGGGGAATGAAAACCAAGTCATAAAAGCAGTCAAACATGATCAATCTAGCAGCACCTCTTTATAAACAACATTTCTTGCTTTATTTCTACAGTTTCGTTCGTAAAACGTGTGCCTAAACAAGACGAGAGAGTGTGTGTGTCCAAGAAACAGAGAACTTACGTAAAACATGTTGTCAACCAATCTTCTCTTTTCTGAATGGCACTCCACAGGTCAATAACTTTTATACCCATGTCCTTGCAGAGTTCTATACAAGCTTCTGAGTTCTGAGTACTTCCGGCACAATTCATTGGTTCGAATTAGCTCAACACCGAAGAATGAACTGCTACGAAAAGAAAGATATGGAAACATATGAATGAGATTCTTATGAAAATGAAAGATGATAAATCATTTTTGTTACCTCATGCTTTCACGAATAAGGGCCTCATTGACCGGAGGAGGACTGAGGAAGATTAACCGAGTAGATTTTAATAGGCTCTAATGTATAAGCAACTGTTAGAACATGATCACATCCAAAAAAATGTGGACAGGAATCACTTAAGAACAATCTACATCATCAATCAATCTTCAACCTTGTTCCCATGGTTAAGAAAAGAGGAAATTTGGAACTCGTAATTCTAGTGCCACCATATCAAGATTGTTATTAAGTTTTTGTAGTTTGTATCTTTTCGGCACTCGACTCAATAGCTTACCTTAAGACGTTTTGCGATTATTCTCATGTTCTCAATGTATTCTGGAAGTGGGACATGAGGGCTAAGTCCAGATGGGTGAGGTCCCATCGAGTCATTACCCCCGAAATAGACGATCACCAATGCAGGTTGAATAGCAGCATCCTCATAAAGCAAGAGCATTCAGTTAATATTAAACAAAACCCAATAAGTAGGATAAATTGGGATAAAAAAATATGTTCAATTCCAATACTTTTTTTAGTGATTTTGGGATCATGTATACAAAACGTTGAAAACAACGGGAAAAGTGGAAGCAGTTAAACATCATAATTGGTAGAAACTACAAAAAAGAAGTAAAGCAAAAATACCTTTGAAACAACTTTGTCTAAAACCTGGATGGCACGTCTGGAGTTCCAACCTTAACTTGATTTGAAAATTGCAACAATCAAGTGTCAGAAGATCAACCAAATTCATCGTATGTGTTCTTAGTGCATAAGTACAAGCATCACATTTGTAGTTCTTTGCTACTCAATAATGTTAACAGACACGTACCTCGACAAATCCATCTTCAAAGTTCAGCCAACGTAACCATGAGTATCTCTTGCAATGCTTTCCATATCAACCTCGCATAAGAAAAAATTGTCAACATCTCCAAGAAATCTAAATCATCGAAACCAAGAACAACCAAATTATCCTCTACTCATTGAATACTCGAATCCATTGAAAAATTGCTTTAGATTGTTCTCTTTCCCATCTGAAATTAAAGCAATAAATGGCAGCCACACGTGAAAATTTGCTTACCAACTGAGATCGGCGAATCCATTGAACATATGTAGATTTGAGTCTCCAAGAATACCAACCCAACCAACCAGCATGTGAAAAATCTGTCGTCTGCTGTTCCTCTGACACAGAAGAAGAAAAAATTGACACTTGAGTCTTCTCAATAATCAACAGACAACCTCAATGGCACGCGGTAACCACCGTCACGGCGAGGAGAGCAGATTGGAGAAGAAGACCTGGGGACCGGTTCATCAAAGATAATGGCAACCACTTTTCACGAGCAATTTTTTTTTATTTGTTAATATTTCCTATAAGGCCGCCTCAACCAATTACAAGGAAATATGGGCTGAACAGTATAGGCCCAAACATTCACTCATTTATTTTGCCATTGTCTGAAAACTTGACTTTGCAAATTAAATTGCCTGGACACGTGGAAGGTGAAAACTTGACCTTGGAAAATAAATTGCATGGACACGTGGAAGGAGGGGTTTAAAACCCTTCCTTCTTCTAAGATAGAAGGATTATGGAACACTTTTTAGTTAATGAATAATGTGTCTAGCGTTTACTCGGCTAATCGTGATATGTTTATGATAATTTTTTTTCTCCGTGTGTTATTTTGGTTTGTCACTTGTGTTGGTGTTTTTTTTTAAATGATCCAGATTTTCGTTAAAATTGAAAAACAGATGTACAATACACGTCCACCAATTCAAACACTTATAAATGAATACATAATAAATTGTAATATGAAAAGTCTATCTAGCTATTTTCAAATACGTGGCCCTACGAACAGCTTGCGAGGAAAACACCTCCATCGGAGGGCGTTGAGCGGCCGTTTGGTGCAACCATTGGTTTCACCAACACCAAGCTCCCATCATTATCTCTCGATAAATGAATCTCTATTGACAAATATCATCCTTCTCATGCATATCATAGCTTAGACAATCGTCCTATCAATCATGGATATCCATATTTCCAAAGAGCTCAGCTTTCAATCGTAATTGTTTTTCTGTAGATACTAAGTCAACTCAAAGAAGTGAGAGCACAAATAGAGTATTCAATGACTTCTCTTGTCGAGCTTTGACACTTGTTGAATTTGTTACTCTCTATGAGGAAACAGTCAATTGAACGCGAATAAAAGAAGCTCGTCATGATTATATAAGACAGGGAAAACCAAAATCTGTACTTGATGGAATTGGAATTTTAGACCATTTAGGTCGTGTTTTCACATTTGCCATCTTCAATAAATTTGAAGTTGAATTTCACATACAATGACGATTGTCAATAGATATTTGGATCTTACAAGGGGGCTGAAATTATTGAGTATCAAAACCGCATTGTTGATGTGGATCGATTAGAAGAAATGGTGCATGGTACTCAAAATGATCGGTCGTATTCAAGAGGAAGGAATTTAATTTGGATCCAATTAATAGAAAAAGAAAAGTGCCAGGATGAAAAGTGCCAGGATGAGAAAAAAGGAAAAAAGGCTACACCTAAGATAACACGAAAACAGGTGGATGAAAATAACATGATGTCGGTCCACAGCAAATCAAGTACGTAAATGTTTTCATACTTATGTAATTCTTATGCAACAATGGTTTGACTTTTTCTTTTATTTCAGGTGCCCTTTGAACAACACTCTTATGGAAATGCATGGGTAAGTCATGATTTATTACTTTTAGATATTGTAACGCCCCGTTTCCGGACACCGAATCCTTATCCGGAAATCAAAATATTCGGCATGCATAATATTAAATAAATAATATTACACGTAAGCCTCTACTACGTCGTATCCAATCAAAGCAAACGGAAGCAAAAAGACTCAGGTAATTTTTTTCCCAACATCCAAGAATAGAAATAACTAAAGGTAGAAAAATGTAATACTTATTACATTCAAAAAGGGAAACCAACGAAATCCAAAAGTACTAAAGGTAAACTATTATATCCAAACTAATCCAAGTCTATGAAACAATGTAAATAAAAGAATGATAACAAGGTCTTCAACTCTGGCGTCCTCAAACGTCGTCATCAAAGTCCTCCTCGAAATCCTCACTAACACGTTTCGTTTTCTCCCCAAACACATAAATAAACACGATTTGGCGTAAGTGATAAAGCACTTAATAAGAGATAGAAGCTATAAGGACAAGTAAGGTTTATAAAGTAAAGACAATTAATTAATTAGTTATTTATGTGTGACCGACTCAATCTAGGTTTCACTACATGCCCATCGACACGTCGTGACTATACGTTTCTAACTTAGCTTATCTTTGTTACATCATTACTCAAACATAGGGGTATGCTTAAAAAAAGTGTATTAAATGATGTATTGATATTCTAAATGGACATTTGTTATGAGACAATGAATTTTTAAAAAGTGGACACTTTTTATAGAACGGATGTAGTATTTATTTTTATTTTTATTTTGTGAAAATATATCGTCTTTATATTATTGAGAAGGTGAATGAACATGAATTTTGAATTGGGACATTTCTGATTCCTCGCTTCACTTGCATTCCTGCTGCCACTACAAAATGTTGGATAAATTGAATTTGAAAAGAAAAAATATTATTATTTTTCTAGATTCTTCAATTAGCATTTTAGTTTATCATGTCATAAAAAAATGAAAAAACTACTAGAAAACACAAAAGCCTTTCCAGAAAATATTAAGACATTGAATGAGTATCTTCTAGATAATCCATGGAGTAGTATAAATAGGAAAGCAATGTCATTAGTTAAGTCACTTGTTACAAATAAAAAATTATAAGTTGTGTTGTGGTTTTTCTTCACTTAGCAAAATATATATTTTTATCACTTTCAAAGAAAGTGTGTTTATAAGTTGCCAAACAACTATCAGAGCAATGTTTTCTCCATATTTCATCTGAATCATATTTCCATTTGATCCAAAAGGCTCCTCCCTTTTCTTAGCAAAACGCTGACTCGCTCCTTTAACGTAGCTCCCCTCCCTTCGTCGTAGTTCCACAGTTCTGTAACAATGTACCTTTCGTTCGGATTACGCCATTTATCTCACGATAGTTGTTGTCACCGCGTCATATATCGTGCATTGCCGCATTTAGACTTCAATTCTTTGAGTCTCGTCATCTTCATCGAATACTTCCTCATGTTTTTCGCTCACCGTAATGACTTTTAGATGCCATTAGGGATCTTTAAAGTATTCATCCCGCACGAGCACAATTCCGATGTCGCTTCTCTGCTTCACTTTTTTTTTGTATTTTTTTCTTCAATGCTTCAAGAAACGGTTTGGCATTTATCTCTCTCATTCTTTTAATACCAATACTCCATTTTATATTTAAGAAACTCTTTTAATCCATTTATTAGTTCTTTTCAAGCATTCTACAATTTATCGTTACAATTACGCTTTTTAATAATCAGAGCTTGATTAAAATTTGTTTAAACTTCGGAGGAAGCAGCAGAACTCGAAGTTCAAACAAATTTTAATCAATCTTTAATTATAAAAGAGCGCAATTGTAACGATGAATTGCTGGATGCTCGAAAATAACTAATAAATGGATTAAAAGAGTTTCCTATAAAATTGAGTATTGATATTAAAGGAATGGGAGAGATAAATACCAAAACGTTTCTTGAAGCTAGCATTGAAAGAAAAAAAATACAAAAATGAAGCTGAGGCAGAGGAAAAGACATCGGAATTGTGTTCGTTGCGGGAGGAATACATTAAAGATCCCGAATGGCATCTTACAAAAGTCATTACGGTGAACGGAAAACATGAGGAAATATTCGATGAAGATGACGAGAGGCAGAAAGAGTTGAAGTTTAAGTACCGACAACAGCTATACGTGAGATAAATAACTGTAATCCGAGCAGAAGGTACATCAATTGCTACGGAGCTGTAGAACTACGACGAAGGGAGGAGAGCCATCTTAAAGGAGGGAGTCGGTGTTTTGCTGAGTTCCGTACTACGGATATCAAGCTCTTTCTTTTGTGTTTCCAGCTGGAACTAATTTATCTTTTCATGGTCACCAAATATTTTCTCGAAATGCTCACGTGCAGTGGATTGATGCTTTGCGAGTTCTTCATTGTAAGATTGGTGAAGCTTATCATTTTCCATAATTACTTGACCTGATGAACTCGTTGTCTCTTTAAATTTGTTTTCGATTTCTTTATAGTGAAGCTTCTTTTCCTCGATTGCATATGTAAGCTAGTGTATCAACGAGTTTATGTGTTTTCCGATCTACCTCTTCAATGATATTAGCAATTGCCTTAACATCTCCCATCTTTCTAAGGTTTTCACCGATAATTTCATCTGCATTATAGTCATCTACACGAGCAAACCCACACGTAAAGATCGATTTTTCTACGTTCTTTTCCCTCCTTTTCCCGTGATGATCAACCTCGTAAACTTTCTCGAGTGACATGGCATTATTGAAAATGACCAATCTTTGTTGAATTCGTCAAGGCGCTTCTAGAATGTCCCATGTAATTCCATAAAGGCTTCACCCTTATAGGATTAAAACTTCTTGTTGTTAATTCGAAAGAGAACCAAAGATCAAAGGAACTAGGAGAAAGAAAAAGAAATCAACATCTCATGGAGCCAAATGAAAATTCTATTTACGGGAGCCATGGATAATTTGAATTTGAATTTTTTTATTATTTTTCTAGATTCATGAATTAGCCTTTTAGTTAGTTCTCAAAAAAACACACACAATGACGCACACCTTTTAGAAATGAAAAGCCTACCAAAAATACAAAAGCCTTGCTAGAAAAAAAAATATTAAGACATTGAATGTGTATTTTCTAGATAATAAATAGGAAAGCAATGTCATTGTTGTAAATTAAGTCGCTGGTCACAAAAAATCAAATCACTTGTTACGAATAAAAATTATAAGTTTATCTTATTTATTTATTTAAATACGAGATTATACTAGTTAACCTAAAGCTTGCTCTCAAACGACTATGTTCATTAACAACTTTAACTACACAGCTTGTCTCCCGCTTACAAATGTCGAATGTGTCGGTTAATTGTCATGATGTTCGGTTTTAGAAACAAGGAAATGATATACTTCCTCCGCTTTTTTAATCGTTATTTTCAAAATTTGATTCTTTTACATTTATCTATCATTTTAGATTTTCAATACAACGCCCAAGCGGATCGTACTTTGACCTCTCAATTGGGAGCCTGTTTAGATTTGCAGTGGATTACTACGCAGTATGACTCTGAGTACCAACATTTATTGTTTTTTTCAACTTTATCCCTACCTTAATTTTTTTTCCCACTTGAGCGAAAGTTTTTTTAGTCTACGGGGGTGGGGGATCGAACCCGGTCATCCCACTCGAGAGCTCGAATAGACAGAATAGTAAATCTAATTAGAACTATTGGGACATTGCCCTACCCCTACCTTAATTACAATGTTATACATTTTCTTATTTTAAAAAAAAAAAAATCAAATGCAAAGTACATCAAAAGACTACAGATCTTTGGAAACTTTTACATTTCCAATATCTTTACAGAATAAAAAAAACATTTTTCAATCCCTTAGAAGACATACAATAATAAAACTATTCCCATTGTCTTTTTGTCTCAAAAGACTCAAATTTTATCTACATGGAAAGGGAGATTCTCTCTTTACCATCTTGTCGTGAAAGACTCATGAGAAGATCAGTAAATGATGATAAATCAGATTTTGAGCACTCTAAACGCTTCAGATTTATATAAAATAGACACACAGTAGTGTCTGTCAAATGAATTTGTATATGACAGACTCTCGACTGAATGCGCTATAGCTCCCGCAAAAGTGGCTAAATCTCCAGATCCCCTCTCTCTCCTACCTTGCTCTTTTCCACCTCTGTCTCCTACTATTTTTCTTTTATTTTCACTCATTTTCTCACCCTTTTTCTCCCTTCGAAGACAAAATGCAGGATCTAGCATAGCGAAATCACACGTTTCAGGAAGTATCGGCTGAAGAATCGTATTTTTTTTCTGTCAAAAAGGAAGAAGCTTTCCGTTGAAGAAATCTGTAATTGATCGACCATGCCAGATTCTATCCAAGTGATTTAATGTCATTCTCTGCCTGTTATTCTGGGATTTGATTTGGATGATTGAACAATTCGAGTTTCAGGTATTCTGGTAACTTTATTTTATGTATTTTCAATTTAGGGCAAAAAGTGTTCTCTTTTTTTCTTGCATTCTCATGTATTTTTGAAATTGGGAGGTGTAATGATGGTTTTAGAGGGAGTTGTGTCCCATTTCAGGTATTGAATATCTCTTTCTGGTTATTAAAATTTCTTTCATTTTCTTTTGGTTGAATGTTTTATTTACGATGATTAAACAGTAGTTCAACTTTGAATGTTCCTAAGGATGAATGTTTTGTTTTATCTTGAATATTGAAATGATACTTTTATTTGAGAAAATGATGATGTATGCATAAAGTGTGAAGGCTATGGAGCACAAGCTTCAAGTGAAGTGATTGAAGTGAATAAGTGCTTTGAGTGTATTTTTTTTTCTGTTTAATCGATGCCCTAGATGCAACATGAATCTGAGAATCATAAATTAAGAGGTTAGATTTTGGACATAATGATTGTATGATTGATGAATCTAATACTAATGTCATCTAATCGGTAATCGGTAAAGAGTAATCTTTTCCTCTGTTGTTGTATAATGTTGATTTGGGGAATGTGTTCTTAGCATTAATCATTTGTTGTTGGTAAACTGCTATAATATTTTTTTATGAGTGTGACTATAAGTATATTGGTTGAAAAATTCCTTTATCTTTTGTATTATTTGCTTCAAGAAGCAACTTGTTGATTATTATTCATTTTGGACTCTACATTATTCTTGTAGCAGTGATTCTTTGTTGTCTTCACGGCTTGGCTACCTCGGATTCCATTTCAATTCTTGTCAACGTATTTTGTATTTTGATCTTCATCAATGGGTTCTTACTGTCAAAATTGGTTGAAGGAATCAATTTTTGAGTCTTCATCCGACGAAGAGGTCGAAGAGATAATAATGATCGCAACAGAGCAAGAGAATTTGGCGATGGCGAGGGCTTTAGCATCACGTACTCCACGTAACTACATTGATCGTGGTTTTATGGAAGGTCATGAACGACTTTTCAATGACTATTTTTCTGAGAATCCAGTTTATCCGCCAGATCGCTTTCGAAGAAGATTTAGGATGAGACGAGAACTATTTGTTCGCATCCAGTCAGAAATAGAAGCCCATGAGCCATATTTCCAACAAAAAATGAATGCAGCGGGAAGGTTAGGACTTTCATCTCTTCAAAAGATTATCGCATTTCAATGCTTGCTTATGGTGTTTCACGATTTTTGGATGAGTACGTGCGAATAGGAGAGAGCACGGCTTTATTGAGTATGAAGAAATTTGTGAAGGCGGTTATTTCTGCTTTTGGACAAGAATATTTGAGAACTCCAAATAGTGAGGATATTAAGAGATTGATGGCTATCGGTGAAAGTCGGGTTTTCCTGGAATGCTAGGGAGCATTGACTCGCATGCATTGGAATGGAAAAATTGCCCAACCGCTTGAAAGGTCGCTTTAGTGGACACATTCGTCAACCTACAATTATATTAAGCGGTTGCTTCATACGACCTTTGATTTGGCATGCATTCTTTGGTTTACCGGTGCACATAATGACCTTAATGTTTTGGATCGCTCGCTTGTATTTAGGGAACTTGTCAAGGTCATTCTCCAAAGGTAAACTATAAAGTTAATGGCAATCAATATTCTATGGGTTATTATTTGGCTGACGGTATATACCCGTCTTGGGCTACGTTTGTGAAGACAATCCTTATGCCACTATCCAATAAGGCTAAATATTTCAAAATGATGCAAGAAGCATGTAGAAAAGATGTTGAACGTGCTTTTGGTGTACTTCAAGCAAGGTTTGCTATAGTGCGCGGGCCGGCTCGTTACTTTAAACGTTCAACCCTTACTAATATAATGTTGGCTTGCATAATACTACATAATATGATTGTAGAAGATGAGCGTCATTTGCATGTTCAACCGGACGTGGCACATGTATATGATCAAGTTGAAGATGGACCTTCATCACCTATTATGGAACACCTAAACGGTAATCAATTTCGGGATTTTGTTGATCGACATATCCGAATTCGAGATAGAGAAGTGCATTCCCAACTCCAAAATGACCTCATAGAGCATTTGTGGAATATTTATAGTAATAATATTGAGAAGCTTGATTGAATACAAATTTGCATTGCTGGTTCTAGTTTATTTTATTATTATTGTTGTTGTTGTTGTTGTTGTTGTTGTTACTACATTGTAATGTTCTAACTTTTTGGAAATGCACGTATTGTAACTTTTCAGAAACATGTGGTTTTTATATTTTGAATGAAGGGAATTTTGCAGGTACCACAATGTCATTGGTTTTGTTTTTAATTTACAAAAGTAAACATTCTCTTTTCTAATTTAAAATAGTAAAAGACCAAGTCATTGTGGATCCTGATTTAGGTTAAATGCTAAGAGCATGTCATTACCGTAACTATTTTAAATATAAATAGGATCATAACAATTTTTCCTTCAATTCCTTGTATATGAATAAGTTAATTAACATAACAATAATGTAAATAGTTTGGCAAAACTATATAACGTAAATAGATGCATAACAACTTTTCCTTCAAGTCCTTGTATATGAATAAGTTAATTAACATTGCAATATATTGTAAATATGAGCTAAAAATTGCAATAAATTTGGAATGGTATTCTTGCATAACAACAAAAATTAGAAATTGGGATAAAATTGGCTTACGAAGTTTACTCAACCACACTTTATAAATAATTACAATAAGTATTTCACCAATTTTATGATAATAGTTGAGAAAATTAATAGAGAATCTGTAAATAGAGATTCTGGTGTATTATTTCCTGGATAGAGAATCAGAAAGTGAGATCACGATGCAATGACCCTTTATAGAGATTCTCAGAAACTAGAAAAAGTGATGTTTGAGTCTCAGAAAATAGAGAATCATAAGAGACATCAATGACGCAAGTCTTTCTCACCTACAATAATAGAAAAACACATCCACTTATATTATTAAAATAAGATTTTCCTACCAATTCTATATATACAAATGTGGAAAAATCTATGCATATTTTTCTTCATTTTAGACACAACTATTTACCTGGTAATCTGTCAATTTTCCTAAATTAACGGATAAACTTCAACACGCCAAAAATCTTGCATCAAACACTCAAAATTAAAAGATTATCTTGCAACAAAAACATAAAAACTTCAACAAACCAAAAATCTGCATAAAAATAAATATAAAATCCATCTTCTCTGACAATAACTTTAACCTAATTGCAACACAAAAGAGAAAATAGATAGGATTCTATGCAATTAGATTGTACATTTTTCTGCAAAATCTTTAACCTAATCACAACACAAAAGAAAGAAAATAGATAGATTTCTATGCAATTAGATTGTACCTTTTTCTGCAAAATTTCTTTAACGGAGCTCATGAATTGCTGAATGGAAGGATTTTTGCAAAGCACTTATGAATCTAGATAAAGAGAGGCGATGAAATTTTTTGTGAAGGGTGTGAAGAATGATATAGAGGCGATGAAAATTTTGGGGGAAAAGAATAGTGGGAAAGCGGGGGAAATTGGGGGAATTTGGGGGAAATAAGAGGCTAGATGATGTTATTTTTTGATTATTTTATTAAATCCGACGGGGAATGTGCGTGGACAGACCCACGTTCACACCCACTTGCCAACAATTTTTCTATGCACTTTTAAAGCTATTGTAAAGGGGGGGAAAAAAAGTCACGTTGTCATTTACAAAAAAAGTTGTTGCTCACATTGTCTTTTTTCAAGTTATTGTATGTCCTCTTAGAATTTCAATAGTCATTTTGCCGGTAAAAGTTGAGAAGTCAAGCAGTATAATATGACGCCACATTGAGTACTTAATAGGGGTGAAAATCAATTTGTACTTTCTAGGCATGAAGACATTTTCCAGGTTCAGTATTTAACATGAATGGGAGAATATTTAAAAGACACTAGAGGGGTAATCTTGTCGATTAATACTATATATCAGACACATTAATAGATTTGTGTGAACCAATTGATTCATTGCATTGTATAATCCAATATATATAGTTACAATTTTCCTATTATAGAATATTCACCATAAATGTAATCTTCCTACCATAAATACAATTATACTATGGTAATACAAATATACAAATAATATATCATCTAATACCACCCCTCAAGTGGGTCGCGAGCGCAGACCCAACTTGTCACGCTGTTGAAGAAAGCTAGGTCGCGGAAGTGATTTGGTGAGGGAATCCGCTAGCTGATCATGAGAGTTAACATGAACAACCCGTAGACGACCAGAAAGTACATGATCCCGAATGTAATGATAATCGATCGCCACATGCTTCATACACGAGTGAAATACAGGATTAGCACAAAATTGAGTGGTACCCAAGTTGTCACAATATACAACGGGAGTTTGAGAGATTGACAAGCCAAGGTCACGAAGAGAAACACAACCCATTGTAATTCTCAGAAGGCGCAGCAACCACACGATATTCAAATTTTCAAAGGGATGAACGAGCGATTGTGGTTTGCTTCTGTAGCTCCAGGATATTGGGTTACGACCAAGATAAACAATATACGCACTGGTGGAGGCATAATTTTCTTTGTCACCTCCCCAATCCGCATCGGCATAGGCATGAACGGTCAGGGACAACGTGCGAAACAGTTGTAGACCATAGTGGGAAGTACCGGAAAGATAGCGAAGGATGCGTTTGACATGAGACCAATGAACGTCCGTCGGTTGATGCATGAATTGAGATAATTTATTGACCGCAAAGGCAAGATCTGGGCGAGTAAGAAGTAGGTATTGCAAACTGCCAAGAACCTGACGATACTGCTTGGGATCGGCTAGTGGTGTACCCGTCATGGATGTGAGGGAAGAGATGTCTGCTCCGAGGGGTGTAAGTGTGGATTTGGCGTCCTGAAAATTGAGTTTGGCAAGTAATTCAGACGCATATCGACGCTGTGAGAGTAGTAGGCCATCTGAATTGTGAAGAACTTCCACCCCTAAAAAATAAGAGAGTTGACCAAGATCTTTAAGTGCAAAGCGATTAGCCATATGATGAATGAATTTGTCTACAAGGACTGAGTCATTTCCTGTCACAATAATATCATCAACATAGACTAAAACATATATAACGGAGCCATGAGAGGTGTAAATAAACAAGGATGTATCGGTGTGGAATCACGAAAAGCCGAGGAAACTAAATATTTCTTGAGTTCATCATACCAGCCCGAGGGGCCTGTTTAATACCATAGATAGCTTTGCGAAGCTTGCAAACATGATCGGGCCGTGAGGGATCAGCAAAACCAGGTGGCTGAGAAATGTAAATCGTGTCGGATGCGCCCTCGCAAAAGGCATTGTTAATGTCAAGCTGACGAAGCGTCCACCCCAGCACAACAGCCAAGGTCAAAACAAGTCGAATAGTGGTAGATTTAACAACAGGATCAATGTTTCGATATAGTCTAAGCCGGGCGTTGAGTGAAACCGCGTGCAACTAGACGCGAGCCTTATAGCGATCAAGAGAGCCATCCGAATTATATTTAGTCCTCAGAAATCCATTTCGTACAACAACATGATATTGAGGATCCGTGGAACTAAATCCCAAGTATCATTTTTCAATAAAGCATCGTATTCTTCTTGCATAGCACTACGCCAAAGGAGGACTTTTAAGAGCTTGGGTGATAGAGGAGGGTTCAGAGAGAGGCAAGATGAGTGTGGAGATTTAATTTTTGTATGGGTTTTCGAATATTGTTTTTGGCTCGAGTAACCATGGTGTGTGTGGGAGAGGGGGGTGATGTTGAGGATGCCGAGGCATCTGAGAGAGTTTGAGAAGGGGACGAGGTGGAGGGGGATGAGGAGGAGGTGGATTCGGAGGAGGATGAGGGGGTTGCTAGTATATCAACCGAAGGAGGAGCTGTGGAAGAGGGAGAGGATGTAGAGGTAGGTGAAGACGTGGAGGGTGGTTGGACCGGCGGGATCAGATCCGGAAGGGTGATGGGAGCATGATGTTGAGGAGTTGGGGAGAGGCTAGAAGATGGAGGAGTATTCGACAGGAAGGAGGTGGAGAGAGGGAAGATAATTTCCACGAATTTGACATGACGAGAGACGTATAGGCGACTAGTAGAAATATCATAACAGTAGTAAGCACTTTGAGTGAGAGAGTAGCCCAAGAAGACGCACGGAACGGACTTAGGTTGGAGTTTATGGTCTGTATAGGGATGGAGCCAGGGATAACAAAAACAACCAAAGGAACGCAACTTGTTGTAATTAGGATTGTGGCCAAAGATGCAATAGTAAGGGGACTGCATAGATAGAGTGGGAGTGGGTAGTCGATTAATGAGATAAACGGCCGTAGCAAACGCATAAGGCCAATATGGAAGAGGCATAGACGCATGACTCATAAGAGAGAGACATGTTTCAACAATATGAAGGTGACGACGTTCGGAGAAGCCATTGTGTTCGGGAGTGTGGGGGGGGAGATGTGTAGTGAGAAATACCGCAAGAGGCTAAGTGAGGACATAAAGCAATATATTCAGTACCATTATCCGAGTATAATATTTTTATGGTTTTATCAAAGAATTTTTCGACCAAGGCTGGAAATTTGATAAAGGTAAGAGCAACATCAGATTTTCGACGTAACGGATAAAACCAAATGTACTTGGTATAATGGTCAATAAAGATAACATAATATTTAAAATCATCCAGAGATAAAACAGGCGATGTCCAAACATCGGAAAAAATTATTTCAAGGGGACGGGATGAATGTAACGTAGATAATCCAAAGCTCAGTTTATGACTTTTATTTTGGAGGCAAGCAGAACAATGTGTAAATGAAGACGACAAAGTGTCTAAATTATTAAGAGAAATTAAAGACTGTAAAATAGAACTAGAAGGATCCCCAAGCCGATGATGCCAGGTATGTTGAGAGGTGCGGTTGGTTGCAAAGGCAAGTAACGGACGATTTGGCCATTCATACAGCCCATCCTTAACCGGTCCATGCATCAGGGGAGTGTGGGTCAGAAGATCCTTCACAATAAATTTATCAGGTAAGAATTCAACAGATACATTGTGATCATGACAGAGTTGAGCTATGGAAAGTAAATTACGAGTCATTCGAGGAACACAGAGAACATTATTAAGATTAATATGTTTGTTAAAGGTAAGGAAGTCGAACCAGTATGAGTAACAGGAAGAGAGGAGCCGTCACCGATGAGCATATCATCATTACCAGAGTAAGGCGCATGGAGGGACAGATTTTGAAGATCGGAGGTGATGTGGTTCGTGGCTCCGCTGTCTAAAAGCCACGGATTAGGGAGCAGCCCAGCCTGCTGTTGTGGTGGTAAGCCGGCGACGTGAGCCTGTTGATGATGAGGAGTCCAGGGGGCGGATTGACGAGGTGCTGGAGCTGCAGATTGAGGCGAAAGAGAAGGCTGATGCAGGCGAATCTGAACCTGAAATTGAGGACAATAGCGGGCGGAGTGACCTTGAATAGAACATAGCTGACACTTGCCTTTATAATTACCACGGCCACGAGGAGGCTGAGTGTTAGGAGTTGCTGAGGTTGGGGCTGGAGACAACCTGAAATCATTGTGCTGAGGACGAAAAGAAGCGTGAGCAGAAGGTTGGCCAAAAGGGGAGACACGTTCAGTTTTGGAAGCAGGGGCATAATTCAACAACTTTTCATGTATTTCTTCAAATGATGCACAAGTATCTCGGACTTGGAAAGCTCTCTAGCTTGCCTCAAAATAATCATCACCCAATTGTTCAAATATTAAATCCATGATATCATCATCAGACATGGGGGCCCCAAGCATAGCCAATTCATCGGTTACTCTTAATTACATATAAAAAATCAGACATTGAACCATCATCTTTTCTGATCTTTTTGAGAGAGTCTTTGATGTGCCTAATGCGGCCCCTTGAAGGTTTGTTGTAGGTGTCAGTAAGCCTCTTCCAAGCTTCAGCCGAGTTTTTGACACCAATGATGATGTGCGTGGCGTTTGGAGATAGTGAAGCCATGAGAGCATCGAGGATTAATTTATCGTGTCTCTTCCACAGCCGCAGTCGGATTGGGTTCAGATTTACCGCGACGGAGATGGTGGCCGTGGATGACGTTGGTGCCATCTACAAAACCGAAGAGATCGTGGCGGAGAGCGCAGGTCTCAAATTGCATATGCCAAGCAAAGATAATTAGAGGCATCAAGTTTGATTGAGATTTGGGTGGGAGAATTGAGAGATGATTTGGGAGGAGAAGCCGGAGGTAGCATTGGAGGTGGTGAAGATGGCGGAAGTCATGGTGAAGGAGAGATCGAAAAAAAAAAACGCCTAAAGCTTGAAACGGAGAAAAAAAAGGATTTTAGGGATTTGGTAGACGAAAAAGCGCAGAGTCCTATGTAAGAAGATATTGCTCTGATACTATAATAGATTTGTGTGAACCAATTGATTCATTGCATTGTATAATCCAATATATATAGTTACAATTTTCCTATTCTAGAATATTCACCATAAATGTAATCTTCCTACCATAAATACAATTATACTATGGTAATACAAATATACAAATAATATATCATCTAATACACATTAATCATTTTTTTAATCGGTGTGTCTACACCAAAAGCGATTGATAAAAAAAATGGAGGACTAGCTATCTATGTTCACAACATCCGCATGATACTTAAGTGGCAGTGCACCGAAAATCCAATTTTGAAGTTTTTTAATGTAAAGTGGGGGTATATCTACTCCTTAGAACTCGAGCTTGTCTCAATTAATAAAACTGAGGCTTGAAACTCGGTTTGAGCTCGATCGAATTTGTCCTTAAGTATTCGTTATAGTTTGACTTGACTTTAAATTCATTTATTTCTTACAAAATATGGCAAGATCGAGCTCGAATCGTTTAATATCGACTTGAATAATAATTAATGGTTTTTTAAAATGTTTTATAAATATTTAACTATTTACTCTACCTTGATTAACTCGAGAGCTAGTCGATTACAGATTTTTAAAGCTTGAGATTGACTCGGTTATTTATTCGAGTAGCTCGACTCGATTTCAATCCTGCAAAAAACAAAATCGAGTCAACCTTATTTACGAATCGAATACGAGTAGCTCACAAGTAACCCGATTTACTTACGGCCCTAACGTATATATGTGTGTGCCCGATTTGATCAATTATTTACTAGTGTAATGACATAATATTATGACAAAATATAGTGATATAATCAGTATATTTCCGAGTAAGTGTAAGAGTTAATGATTGACTCCTTAAAACACGAGTATCAGGCACTATTAGCTAATAATTATACAAAATACCATTAAGCGCCAGTTAATGGGAAATTTTTAGGTAGTGTGTCTCTACGTGAGTGACATACATACGCCAATTAATCGTAATCAGCCTACAAGATCGAGTTCACAGAATTGTTTGTATGGTGTGTTGTTACGATCCTATAGGGCCTGATTACGCTTGGCGTAAGATGTCTCACGTAGGCTGACACACCACCTAAAAATTTCCCCCAGTTAATAGGTTTTGTCTCATTTTTTATGCCCAGTCATGCCAACTTGTTTCCATGATGCTTCCATTTGTCGGTGTGTACATGAAAAAAACACAAGCATGAAGTCTAAAATCAATGAGTGTTTTTATGGTGGTCCAGGATCACCATGTCACACTTGTCCATCAATAAAAATCCTTATAAGAAGGGTAAAAATATAAATTAATGGCATTTATATTTTACACGGTGACCTTCCGTTGATTTATTCTTTTATTGGTATTGGATCACTGAAGTCATACTTTGGCCCAAAGACTATAATAAAATTTCCGAAAATCAATGGACACACTAAATTTGACCACACCTTTGCCTTTTCTTCTTTAGGTTAATTAGGACTTCATTGCGAGTATCGTATACTTTGAATATATTAAGTGGAAAATATACTTAAGTAACTACGCATTTTATACCTGTAATACCCCTCTTGTGTAATGCCCCAAGTTCATTTTCATCCCTACTTTATTTTCGGATTCATTAACGTCATAAGTGGATCATAACTCAATAAATATTAACGTTTTTGCATCTAGCTAGTACATCATCAATGTTTTTGTGACTTTATTTCATGTGGGCCTGGAAGTTTCAGCACCACCATAGTTGCGGTAGTTCTGCCGGCGGCTCAACATTACATGTTTCATTAAAATAAATAAAACATCCGTGGATCTATAGATCCAATCCGATCTAACCTAATATAAAGGCGAAAAAAAATTACTCGAATCGATAAAGACCCAAAAAAAATTTGCTTAGTCTAATTTGAATCGATAAGTATGTAACCTCAAACTTTTTTTTTTTTGAGTGGATGTAACCTCAAACTAAAAAACATAATTTGACGATTTGGCCTTAGGCCCAAAAAATGTCAGGTCGACAATGTTCATAATTTAGGACAAAGCTGGGATACACACTGAATTTTACATGTATCACAAATATTAAAAAAGTAAATATTATATCTTATCTTATATTACTTATCTTATCTTACTAGTACTAGTTTAGAGAAAGTAAGGCTTTCAACTCCCTCCTTCCACGTGTCCAAGCCAATTTACTATCTAATGCTGATGTGGCTTTTTCTTAGAATTTCACCATTTGTGAAGAAAAAAATTGAGAGAAAGAGAAATGGAAATCACCCATTCGATTCACCTGCCCCTTACTCTCTGCAAGTTGTTGCTTTTATTCAAAGTAAAATCTACCAATGCTCCTCCTTCCCGTATACCTCCTACTTGATATGAAGAGGTTAGTGTATTGTTCTTAATTTTAGCTTTATTTAGATTATTTTGAATTGGAAGATATATGTACTTGAATGCTCGGCTCGCATACTTCATGTATCTATTCTCTGTCATATTTACGGCAGGAGTAACTAGATGTGTAAAAATTGATCTTGCCAAATTTTTATTGTTTGTTATGTTTTCCATATGATTTTTCTTTGATTCATTACTTACCTTGCTTTTATGCTTGTGTTAATGTGCTTGGATGCATATTTATGCTTAGTGTTGTGGTTTGGTTTTGTTGAAAAAAACAAATACAGAGTATTGCATTCCCAATGCTTCTTCCTCGAAGCCTCATTTTATTCACAGCAATTATATCAGCGGCTACAATCTTCCAGCTTCTTAAATCGGTTAGACTATTATTAATGAAATGATTTTAAAGTATTGAAAAGTACTTGAATCGTTAATAAATTAGAGGGTAAGATAGAGAAAATAATAATAAATACTTAATTGGTAATGTAGAACAACTTATAATTTTGGATAATCAAAAAGAGTTAGGGTGACTTATATTTTGGGACGGATGTAATATTTGTTTTCTTGCTACAAAGTAGTGTGAATCGTGATGACTTAACTTCATGTTATATCTACTCAGAAAATATATAATACTCGCAAACATGATTGTCCATTTGTTATTATATGAAATTCCTTCTTTATACTCAATAAAATAGTTTTTTTTAAGAGAATAAAGTAGTTGATTGTCTAAAGGTTTTTCATGCAGCTGCCCTTGGTTGAATCAAGGATAGAGTTTGCCATGAACAAAAGCATATCATCAACCATCAAATATTATGAAAACGAATTGCTCAAAAGGGGATATTACCATAAAGTAGCTAATTATAAAAGTGTGTCCTAAAATATTACTACGTCCCGTCCCAGAAAAAAAGGTCTATTTAAAAAACCAATATAACATTTAATACATTTTTTCGAAACATTCCCGTATCATTACATTTAATATTTATTGTTCATTTCACGTTCCAAAGATGCATTCATTATGTGATAGGGGCATATATACCCGTTAATACTTAAAATACAACATATTAATTGATTTCTTAATCTGTGTATAAAACAAACAGTAGACACTTTTTATGAAACGGATATAACAAATGTTTGTGGTATACATTAAATGCGGCTATCATATTTATATACACCATGGGATTGCGGTTATCATAATCATATTTATATTAAATGTTTGCATAAGATGACTGTAAGAAACATCATAAAAATATAGCAAAAAAAGCCAACACAAAATCGGAAAACACTGAAACTATATGTTGTAAGCAACTTTTAAGTTTTACCAAACTAAGACCATATATGCATGTGTTATATTCTAAATCTGTGAGAAAAATGGAACAATACTATTGTTAAGTAATATCCAAAATGTATTACCCAAACCAAGTTTTATTTCTTATATTTTAATATTTACTTTCAACCAATGTTTATATACTGAGGGCATTATCAGGGTCTTGCGGTGCAAGGCCCAAATCACACTAGTATATATATATATATATATATATATATATATATATATATATATATATATGTTAGAACCTTTTTTTTTTTTTTTTTTTTTTTTTTTTTTTTTTTTTTTTTGAGGGGGTTGAACTACATATGGGCGGGTTGGGTGTGGACCCGCCGGTTCCGGGCCTAAAAAGGGACGGGCCGGTTCCAAAAAATGACGGTTGGCCGGGTTGGACGGGTTTCCGGGCCGGGCCGGGCTGAAACGGGTTACGGGTCGGAAACGGTTCGAAACGGTTATATACATTTTTTTTCTCCTAACATCAAATGAATTCGTAAAAGAAATATATTTTCAAACCGCAATAGAATAATTTAGTTTTAATAGTCGATCGTACATGTAAATATAATAATAAATATTAAATTGTTACTTAGATTTTTACTATATTTATTAATTTAATTTTTTTTGTGTGTTAAATAATAGAATGTAACAATTTTTTAAATATTACCTTTTAATCAATGTATGACATATTGTATATGATTTCATATATATATTTGAAGTACGTTTGTCATGAAAAATGATGCAACGGTTTGGAGTAACAAGTGTATTAGAGCACTCGCATCAGTGTCTCTTCACAGATTTTCTACTTTACAGACTCCAACACCACTTTTATCTGCTTTCTGAGTAATCTCTACACTGCTAATTAAGCTGCGTAAATTTCTATTGTACTTCATTAAAATAACTACAAACCATAATAAAAATGATATTTTTTTCACACACACATACACACACACACACACACACACACACACACACACATATATATATATATATATATATTGTCTATTCTTACGATGATAAACATTTATATTAGACAAATATTACTTTGTACGGATCTTCTAAATATTTATAGAAGATCCGTATAGTTAAATATTTGTCCAAAACAAATTTTTGTCACTCTAAAGAAATATATATATTTGAAAAATGTTTGAAAATAGTAAAAACTTGAATCTGTAAATTCTTTCAGATTGCGGCAGATATAGAGTATAGTGTCCGAAATCATTGAATACTGAGATCTTGTAATGATTCTAATGCAAATTTATATTTTAGCTGAATCTGGAGAGTTGAAATCTGTAAAATACAGATTTACCATTTTTTTTACAGATTATACTGCAAGTGCTCTTAAACATATTGTATTGTATTAAATAATTACGGCTTGTACTTTATTATAAGTTTTTTATCACATAGAATAATGTTGCCAACATATTTTTTGTTCTCATACCGAAAGAATGAAAGAATCAAACCGACGTAGTTCAATATTAGTTTGGTGTTTTCTATTATTTTATATATTTGAAAATATATTGGTTTTTATGTGTAAAACATAGTAATATCACAACTAAAGAATACAATAAACTTTCTTAAAACAAAATAATACAACAAATTACACAACATTTAACATTAATTATAACGACCGTTTTCGATTACATTAATTTATTACAATAAAATACAATACACTAAATAATAGATACCGATTATTCATCGTAACGGCGACACTGATAAAATTAAACTAATACAACAAATACTATGGCAAACAACGTTTAACATTAATATTACATCGATTATTCATAACGTGCTTGTAGACTTTGTTATATGTCAAATCATACCCGTCTCGACATCGCTGCTCATCATGTAGATAATTTTCATATTTCTCGGGATATCTTCTCTGTAAATGTCGTCTAAAAGAACCAAGACCGAGTCCACGCTCATATATAAACATTTTTTCGTAAAAGTTACAAACAACCAATTTTTTTGAAAGGAATCACTTCCCCGGTTGTTTCATAAGTAAAATCTTCTAAATTAAAAAAGAATCGAAAAGCATTCACAATAGTCGTTGCGGAATAATATATTTCGAATGTGATAAAATACACGAATATATTCAGAACAATTTCAAATCACTATTCGAAATATATTAATGATAATATGAGAGTTAGAAGAGAATTGTGAGGAAAAAATGATGAAATGGGTGTGTATTTATGAGTGATTTTATGGTGCAACGGTTGTAGGAAGGTTGTACCAAGTGGCATACTTTAGAGCCATTCATTTTAACTCTCTCCACTGCCTTGATCCACTTGGCCACATCCGCCCCTACCCCCGCACATGTTTAAGTCTCTATCTACGATCAGATCTTTCTGAACTCCCCTATGACCGTTATCAAAGATAAGCTTTTTCCTATACCATAGAAAAAGTCTATTGATTGTTGTGTTTCGGAATTAGGGGAAACAAAGCTTCAAATAAAGAGGTTGGGCTGTTCACTTCATTGATTTGACTTCACTTTACTTAAGATTTAAGATAGGGGCCGGGCGGGCAATGAAGGCTCATTTAGTAGACCTTTCACATAATACACTTTTGGCGTGTGTGAGAGGTTAGAAATGAAATGCCAGAAAGATGCCACTTTGCACAAACTGCATACAACTGACAGTTTCTTATAAAAATTTTCGTGTATTTATAGTGTGGTGATAGTTAAAAATAAAAAAATAAAAAAATATATTATTCAAAAAATTGAAAACTATACGTTGGGCAAAATATATATAAAAATAATAACAATAAAAAATATAAAAAAAAGCAGGCGGGCGGGCGGGTTACGATTCGGACGGGTTAACCATCGGTTCGGCCGGGTTGGTTGAACCGCCGGTTCAGGGCAAGCCAAATCGTAACCCGAGGCAACCCGTTGACCCGCCGAGTGTATGACCTGTCGACCCGCCGGGCCGATGACCTGCCGAGTCAAAACCCGCCAACCCGCCGGGTTGGGCCGGTTTACGGTTCCAACCCGCCCATATGAAGGTTGAACCTGTTTTAGGAATTCCCTTTTTTAAGGGGACTGTTTTGGGAATTCTCGAATGCTATTATGTTATACAAGGCTCTGGCCTTGGCCCCCCATATGTCTATGGGCCCTTCCTCCTTTATCATAGGGCCGGCTTTAAAACAATAGGATATGTTTTCATGGGCTCACGAGGAAGCAATAATTAAACTTGGCAGCATGGTTTAGTAAAAAAAAAGAAATGATGCATAAGCATGACTAGGGATCTTATTGTGTTTGTAATAAAAAATGGAGTTAATATACTTCAATTTTAATAAATAAATAAATGAATGAAGCTTAAAGAGACATGATTGGTGTAAATTTCATGTTAAATGTGACATATGTCCTTTAATTGTTGAAAAAGTTACAATTTTATGTAAATTAAGTTGTAATGCTTTTAAAATCTATAAAATTTTTAGATATGGCTCGAACCGAATGTGAAGTGATCAAGAGTAAGTACAAAATGATATTATATGAACACTATTGTTATCTTGTTGATTTATTGATATGTTGATGTCGTGAAACCCTTGTTATGCTTTGTAATAATGCTCTTAAATGTTTATAAATCATCTTATAAAGTTGTTATTGAATGTTATTCTGAATAAAACGACAAAAAAGTGTTGAATATGTAAAGATTGTAATAAGTGAACACTGTGTGTTGCTATTGGTATGTATACACTTATATTATATGGAATCTGAGAAATCATGAATAAAAGTAATATATCGTGAGAAAGCAGTTAACTAGTAAAAAAATAGATGTGTAAGGTTCATGGTTAAGTGACTAGAAAATCAACAAACTCTCGATGGTCATCAGCACTAGGCCCTGCTCCAAGGAAAGATTATTGATGGAGGTCGGATTAACCTCGGTCATGTATCGTCCCACAAATGACCAAGAAATAAATATTGAAAGAGAAGTTGAATGAATAAGGACCAGGGGTCCTAGCTAACGCTCAATTATAAAGACCCTTATTCCCAGAGAGGATGGGTATCTAGTCTGCCGAGCACCACATATGACCCACCGTTGGTCGGTTAGGGCACCATAGAGCCAGAGCAGCGCAGCTCGGGCGAAGTCATAGTTCAAAGCTCTCCGTAGGTCGGATAGAGCTGATCACCATCCTATTCCACGTGGGTGATATTATATAAATAAGGAAAGGATCCCCCTCCATTATGACTCTGATTCAAATTATCTGATATAGTTAAAGATATCCCTGAAATCACGGGATAGAGGCGTAAATCAAGCCTTCAGTGGTTATGGGTTAGAATCCTTGAAGGGCACGACATCCGCATATTCTAGGGCATAAGTGTTCCTTATATAAACGATTTTTAGAACTACGACAGACTTGATTCTTGAAGAATCCCAGGATATATAGGCAACTTGAGAACAATATTCTCAGGCTCAGTCTCAACTAAACACGAACACCCCTCATTTGATTGGTTATTCTTGTTTTTTGGACCTTGAATCATTGTATTTAGAGAAACTTGGCCCATATTACCACATTGACGGTATCCAGCATCGTCAATTATAGAGTATATGGCTGGAGCAGGTTAGGCCTCGTCCACGATATAAAATAATGGATATTTCCTGTTTGCCATAGTTATTAAGCCCTCCATATTGAGAAAGAATAAATGTGGCGTTGTGCTCATTAACCAACACAAGTTCTAGTAACAGAAATGATATAGTAAAGTTACAGTAATGATATACATGCTAAAAAATAGTTTAATTGTATGGTATGGTATGTTACATGTTCCATTTCGATTCCCTTACGTGCACATGTAATATTGTTATTCTTGATAAGTATTCTTTTTATTATTTGACTTATGCATTCATTTTGAGAAAAAAAAACTACAACTCTGTCCTGGTCTCATTAATAAGTATTAGTTCCTTTTGATGCAAAGTTTCCTCACCGAGCTTCGTAACTCAGCACTTACTTCCATGTAGATAAGTTGCAGAGCTATGCTTGATCCAAACGATAATAGTTGGCCTTAGAATTTTGATCAATGGCAATTGATGGCGGTACAATGATGATGATGGTCTCTAATCAGTACTTGGAAAACTCTAGCAAATTGTGATGTAGGCCTTGTATGATGGATTGTTGTAAGTGTTTCTAAAGGTACCTCAGATATATTATAGTTAAAGATGTATCAGTGGATTCACGAGAAATATGTACCATATATAATATATAATGAAAATTTTGTATTGAGATTTGTAGTAAATCGAGTCTTTTGATATTTCAGCTTCCGTATTTATGTGTGTAGCACACCTCACAAGGCTTCGTGATTCGTAAAAAAATATCTATATTATTCTCGGGTGATGGCCGAATGGTCCGTATCCGGAAATTTACACGGGTTTCGGGTTTGATCCTTGTACAAAATAATATGAATTAGAAGGATTGTTCATTTGCAGAAAATTAAAAATCAATTGCCAGATGAATTTATCGACTCCAGAAGGATAACAAAATCTCATATTCCTGTTGAAAATGTTCCGGATAAAATTGATGTTCTAGAAAGACAAATTATAAGTGCAAGCATAAAGCGTGGTAGACCTCTCGATTCAAAAGATAAAAATCCCAAAATCCCCGTAAGAAAAAAGGTTTGATGAAATCAAAGATGGTCAACAGTTCAAAAATAATGCTAGTGACAAAATTCAAAATTTTAAATAGGTGGCTCTTGAAGAGCATGATTATGAAGAAAATGAAATTATTGAAAAACCAATTCATTTTGTCACCACAAGAAAAAGTGGAATCGAAAAGATATGATTGTCGGTAGTATTTTTGCATATGATATAGCACTTGATAGTACAGGAGATGACAATGATGATGAACTGATATACCAAAATCAACATAAGCCCAGTAGCGGACAGAGTCCTCGGCCCAACTCCGCCTCACGCTATCACGATCCTCATTATTAGTCAATACAATGGGAATAAAGCAGCTAACAACTAGCTCGGCACTCTGAAAACTCTTTGCCCGCTCGTCCGACGATCTTTCTTGGCACCGCGAAGCCTTCTCCGAGTCCGCCATGACTCTCTACCCGTCGTGGGCTCTCTGAGTCTGCCAGGACTCTTTGCCTTTCGTGGGCTCTCCGAGTCCGCCAGGGCTCTCTGTCTGTCAAGACTCTCTGCCCGCCAAGGGCTTTCAGCCCTCCAAGCTCGCAGTCTGCCAGCTGTCCTGCTCTTGCTAGCTGGCCAGCTCCATGCCTCTATAAATATCACCTTCACCTCCATTACAACTCTCTCGAATGGATTCTTCTAAGAACTACACATTGTCTTGATCCCTTATGAAGGGTACGTAGGCAGCCTTTCAGGCACAGCTCATAATTAGAAGCACCATCCTCCTCCTCTTATTCCACAAAAGCTCCATCTTCTTCCTTGAGCTCCACCGCTCCTCACCGGAGAAATAACCCACAATCAGCTAGATATCCACCTCAAAATCTATACACTGCAAACCTGATATTTCTGACGATATCAGTTGGCTCCGTAACCGGGAAAAATCATCAAGAAAAGCCTACTCCGGTAGTCTGCACCACCGCGAAATCCGTTTTCACGGCGTCGCCGGAGATGTCTTTCCTCCATCTTCAACTTCAAAATCAACAAAAGCTTTGATTTTCTGGGTTGTACAACCTAGAAATCATCGTTTTCAGCATCTTAGCAGCAAACTCGGTGCAAGGATCACGGGTTTTTCGGATCGTTACTCCATTTTCCGTCAAAAGCATCTCAACTTGAAGGAATACCTTCAACATCATCTTCAAAACTCGCACACGAGTCCTTCATTATTTCCAGGTTGACGTACGTGTTTTATCAACTCAGCTTTTACATATAAAGGGGATTGCCTCTACTTGTGTTGTTTGAGACCATTTGGGGTTACATCGCCTGAGATCCGTTGGATTCTGGGTTGAGGCTTCCCCGGCCGGCACCGCCTATGTTGAGTGTTCATCTCGGCAAGCTCTAAGCCCGACCTCATCTCGGCAAGCTCTAAGTCCAACCTCAACCGGCAAAGCTCCAAGTCCGACCTCAGCCGGCAAGCTTTAAGTCCGACCTCCTCTCGGCAAACACTAAGCCCGACCTCATCTCGGCAAGCTCTAAGTCCGACCTCATCTCGGCAAGCTCTAGGTCCGACCTCATCCGGAAAAGCTCTAAGTCCAACCTCAGCCGGCAAGCTCTAAGGCCGACCTCAGCCGGAAAGCTTTAAGCCCGACCTCATCTCGGCAAGCTCTAAGCCTGGCCTCAGCCGGCAAGCTCTAAGCCCGGCAAGCTCTAAGGCCGACCTCAGCCGGAAAGCTCTAAGCCGGACCTCATCTCGGCAAGCTCTAAGGCCGACCTCAGCCGGCAATCTCTAAGTCCGACCTCAGCCGGCAAGCTCTAAGCCCGACCTCATCCCGGCAAGCTCTAAGTCCGACCTCAGCCGGCACTCTGCCCATTGCTCCAGGCACGGCACTTTAAGCCCGGCCTCGTCTCGGCACTTTAAGCCCGTTGCTTCAGGCACGTCACTTTAAGCCCGTCGCTCCACGCACGGCACTTTAAGCCCATCGCTTCAGGCACGGCACTCTAAGCCCGTTTCTTCAGGCACGGCACTCTAAGCCCGTCGCTCCACGCACGGCACTCTAAGCCCGTTGCTTCAGGCATGACACTTTAAGCCCGTCACTCCACGCACGACACTCTAAGCCCTTCGCTTCATGCACCACACTCTAAGTCCGACCTCCGCTCGACACTTTAAGTCCGACCTCAGCTCGGCACTCTAAGTCTGACCCCAGCTCAACACTCTAAGCCCGTCGCTTCATACACGACACTCTAAGCCCGTCGCTTCATGCACATCACTCTATGTCCGACCTCAGCTCGGCACTCCAAGTCCGACCCCAGCTCGGAACTCCAAGTCTAACCACAACTCGGCACTCTAAGTCCGACCCCAGCTCGGCATCATTTTCGGAGCTCGCCCTCGAGCGAATCTTCTGTAAGCCCGACTCTAGCTCGGCCTCATATTTCTGCTCGCACCCAATAGAATCTTCTATTGCTCTACAAGCAACCGTCTAGGCAAACGACACATCAAGTCATCTACAACTTTACTCCATGATTCTCACCTGTACAGTGAAGAGCTCAAGGAGTAGAGGGCCATTGATATACCAAAATCAACATAAGCCCAGTAGCGGATAGGGTCCTCGGCCCAACTCCGCCTCACACTATCACGATCCTCATCATTAGTCAGTACAACGGGAATAAAGCAGCTAACAACTAGCTCGGAACTCTGAAAACTCTTTGCCCGCTCGTCCGACGATCTTTGTTGGCACTGCGAAGCCTTCTCCGAGTCCGCCAGGACTCTTGCCCGTCGTGGGCTCTCCGAGTCCTCCAGGGCACTCTGTCTGTCAAGATTCTCTGCCCGCCAAGGGCTTTCAGCCCTCCAAGCTCGCGATCATCCGTCACCGCCCTGCCTCGCCACCGCCGACTCCATGCCCCTATGAATATCACCTTCACCTCCATTACAACTCTCTCGAATGTATTCTTCTAAGAACTACGCATTGGCTTGATCCCTTATGAAGGGTACGTAGGCCGCCTTTCAGGCCCAACTTATAATCAGAAGCACCATCCTCCTCCTCTTATTCCACAAAAGCTCCATCTTCTTCCTTGAGCTCCACCGCTCCCCACCGGAGAAATAACCCACAATCAGCTAGATATCCACCTCAAAATCCATATACTGCAAACATGATATTTCTGACGATATCATGAACCAAGATCGGTTTATGAATGTCAGCGATGAAATGATTGGCTAAAATGGAATGAGCTAATTAAGTGTGAATTTTTTGGACCTGTAGTCTGAACACCTGAGAAAGTGAAGCTCGTCGAATGTAAATGAGTCTTTGTAAGAACAATAAAAGTGAAAAAGATAAAATTGTGAGATCCTCCCTCCCTTTTTTTTAATCCGTCATGAACAAGATAGACAACACAAGAACATGAATATGCTAAGAACCATGAACATGATAAATAAGACATGAACATTCAAGTAAGGTACATAATCAATAATCTACGTAAGTTTGACAAGTAGGATAAACATGGCAAGTAGGTTAAAACATAAATTGGACATGTATGTGCAAGATAAACTTAAGTAGTTAATAAGACATGTTTTTCATGGATTGTTCAAGATATGTTTCTAAAGTAGTTTTATGTATGCTTCAAGTCTAAGCTTTCAACTTGCTTTGTAAACCAGATGAAATAGATTAATGTAATGTTTTATGGCATTTGACAAACATAAATATCTCTTTTTGATCTTCTATTCCTTAACGAATTTATGCACGAGCTCACTAGTTTCTTTTGGAATAAAAAGATACACGGATACTTAGAAAGTATGATGAAGAGTTTAAGGAGCAAGTTTATCATGAGGTTCATGGAGTTTAACTATGGTTAACTTGTGGTTTTAGTTTGTTTCCTTTGATAAAAGACATTATGCCAAGTTAGTAATAATAGTTTTCTTTTTCAGTTATGCTGAGATGTATCAGAAGTAATGGTGATTTCAGTTTTATTAATGTAGTTATGATAGTAGTAATAATTTGATGCGTGACAAACGTTTTATTTTGGATAACAACTCGATATCCGAGCACAATAAATACGTATACTTACGCTATAAACGTTACACTTTATTAACATTGTGTTGGGACAAGTTTTTGTCACCAAAACATTTCTCGCTTCAAATATCGCAGTTTTGAGTTGTCTGCCCGCGGTTTCTCTGTTCTTCGACGTCGTCGTTGATTCGGTTTTCTACCGCCGGCGACAATTCCAGCTCTCCTTCGACTTCTTTCTTGCTGTCTTTTCATTCGGATGAAACATTTGAACTCGGTTTCAACATTGCTGTAACAGAGCGTATTTAAATTTCTACAAGCTACCTTATTTACGCAAGAATGAGCGCTGTGAATTTGTCGAACGTGACTGTTTTGGATAATCCTGCGGCGTTTCTCGCACCTTTTCAGTTCGAAATCTCCTACGAATGCGTTGCTGCTCTTAAAGATGGTAATTTTCTGTAATATCGGTCTTTTTTTATGGCCAAAGTGTTGTGTTGTTGCTTATTACCATGCTCCGATTTTAGGGATTTAAGCTGGTTTAATAATTCTTAATATGATTTATTTGAGCTCGCGTTTGAAAAAACAATCTTACGTACATGTTCCTTATTGTGTGGAGTTCTCTAATTGTTTTTTGGTAAGTCCTCTGATGCGCCAAGGATGATTGTTAGTTGAAGAAAGTAACATAGGGTTGCCTGACATTTTTCTAGGGTTTGTAATGCTTACTTTGTTTTTCTTAATTTTTTTTGCAATACTCTGCTTATGATTTTGGATCATTGGTCTGTGAACTTGCCTTGCATCATCTTGGTTGCAATTTTGCCACATAGTTTGTGGAGGACACTACTATATTAGAATTATGAAAATTATTCATTCAAAAAGTATCTAACCTTCTCAAAAAAAAAAAAAAAAAGTATCTAACACTTAAGTGCTTGCGGTTGAGCTAGTAAATCCATATACCAGTTACTATGGTAATGGAAGGCGAGGAAAATCGTTGCTTATCTTTTAGCACCTGATATCCTGTTATTTTAGGATTAGAGCATTTTTATTTTCTGTAGGCCAAGTCCTATTTAGGCTTCATTCGAATCTTTCACGTCTGACTTTGAATCTGTTCAAGGACGGAGGTAGTGACATGGCTGTGGGGCGCTAAGCCCTCCCTGTACATGTACGTTTACTTGAAAACACCTATATATTCAGTTCAATCCATTCAGTCGTCTTAATGTAGCCCACCCGATCATTCTAATACAATCCACTAACCCACTTGAGCTTCAATTTCTGGTTCCGCCTTGGATCTGTTGGTGAACTCACTGATTCTGGCGTATGGCAAAGTATGTTCATCAAATTAAAAATGAAAAAAGTAGAAGATTGTAGGATTTATTAAGATTATGGAAAATCCCAAGGAAGAATCTGGAATTCAGGTCTGATCACAGCCTTTGCTTGATCAGAAATTCTTATATCTAGCCTGAAACCGTCTGCATTCCCATTACTCTTTTAATCTTGGTATGTAAGAATTGCGTTATCGGGAAAAAATTGCTTGTTCTCGTACACTAATGGGCATTTATGGGTTCTGTTGTTGCTCCTATGGCACAGTGCTGGAACCTTATACAGCATTTGTCAATAAGTTAATAAGTTATTGTAATGTCGTGCTTCAAATTTCATGTTAGGAGCTCTCCTAAAACCCTTTGACTCTTCTAAGGTAATGTGCGTTGAAATAATTTAAGTGTTGCACTAACTGAATTCCTGCACCCCCAAAAGGTAGAAAACGTTAATGAAATGTGTAAGAACTTATTGTGTTTCATTGGCAACAATGTTTTTGAATGTTTGTCATGCGAAACGGTGCCATATAATATGGGACCTATACTTTATTTTAGCCCGCAATAGCTGTTGCTACTTTTTCTGGAACTCGTTTTCCAGGGCAACTGTCTTGTTCTACTGACTGAATTACAGGACACGGAGGGTCTTATTGTCAATGGTTTTCTTTTGTGTGAGGACGTACCTTTTTATTGTGGATTTGTATTTAATGGTTGTCGTGTTCTTCTTTTTGTCCTGTTGTATTAGTGAAACCATTTCTTAATCATCCATGATTAGAATCAGCCTTTTTTTATTCTCTTTGGAATTTTCAATTCTCATACTCGAGGATGTAGTTGGTTTCCAAAAGATATCACGTATACATCATCATTGGATTGTGAATCTTTAATGGCATAAGAGATTCTAACGTCATTGATCTTCTTGTGATTTTTGACTGTCTGGTAGCTCAAACGCTTAATTTGTTCCCTATGCTATCCTGGATGATCGAAGGTTAATGGAAGTTTGTTGCCAATCTTCATAGGCAATGGCTGCATTGCGGGCTATCTTTGAAAATTATATCGTGCAAGCATTTTTAACTTCTAGCCAAGCATGTGTCTTTTGTGTCTCTCGTAGAAATTCAGTTGTTCTTGTTACTAGTGTTTTTTGACTTCTTATTTTGTGTCCGAGTTTGGTAGCAGAGCCCTACTAAACTTCTTCTGGTATATATACCTTACAACCGGAAAGAAGAATTGATTATTTTAGTTACTTAAGTGCTACATGTTAGCTGTATAATCAGCATCATCAATTCATCATCATCAAATCTCTATTCCTTGTTCTTTATCACTACGAAATGCATGTGCAGATTTGGAATGGAAACTCATCTATGTTGGATCTGCTGAGGACGAGACTTACGATCAACTCTTAGAAAGTGTTCTTGTTGGACCAGTCAATGTTGGCAATTACCGTTTTGTCTTGCAGGTAGTTCTAGAGATCCTACTATTAAGCTGAATAGGGAACTGCATTTATTTTACTAACATCGTTTAACCGGTGAGTATAATAATACCAGGCAGATCCTCCAGATCCATCAAAAATACGCGAAGAAGATATAATTGGAGTGACAGTGTTGCTGCTGACATGCTCTTATCTAGGTCAAGAATTTGTTCGGGTGGGGTATTACGTGAATAACGACTATGATGATGAGAAGCTGAGAGAGGAACCTCCTCAGAAGGTTATAATAGACAAAGTACAAAGAAATATACTATCAGATAAGCCTAGAGTAACAAAGTTCCCCATCAACTTTTTCCCCGAGCATAATCCGGCTCCAGCACCGGATCTTGCAGGTGCAGGTGCAGGTGCAGGTGAGGAAAATGAAGAGTTGCCTCCACTAGATTATCAGTCTGACGGTGAAGGATTAGAAACTACCATTTCAGCAACATGTTAATTACTCTTTCTTTTTTTAACTTTGGATGTAGCTATGTTTCTTTGCTTTGTTTGGTTGTCGAAAAAAGATGGTGTATCGTTTTGTGAAGTTGGGTCTGTAAGAACATCAGGGCTGTTATCTTTGCAATGGGATGATGTGTTAATGTTAAGTGCATCACATCCTAATTTGTCACCATGTCTATTTTCACTCGATATCAATTTGTTTTGAAAAAAAGAGTCAGATATGTTAAAAATCAACCTTTTTCAAAGCCAAATACAAATTTTGTATTAAAATATCCAATTTTCAGTATTTTGGAAGGAGGTTTGACGTTGGGAAGGTTCACCCTGAAACTTTCCTTGCTATGCTTCTACTCCTGTTTAGAGTTGAGGTTCCGGTTCTAGTGGTGTCTTCCATGGTACACATCTACAACTGTCCATTTCCCATCTCAAAAACATTTTTCATTTGGTATAGGGGACTTTGTAAGGTGTTTTTAACGTTTATTATGTAAGCAAATATCCGATTCATTTGTCTTTTCCAATTAGCATATTCAATTTTTTTTCTTCTTCTCATGTAGTGATACTGTGTTAGCTATTTTAAATCCCCCCCACTTCCACCACGTTATTCCCTTAATTCCCAATCAACAATTGTGATACGTTCATCAAAAATGAAAAAAATTCTGCACATTTCCTTAAGAAAAACAAACACACATAATTCATGCCATCTCATGGAAGAATCAGTGCATTAAAAGTCCATGAACCAGTCATTTTTGTTGGCTCAGAGGTTAGGAAAAAGCTCCGTTGTACGTACGTACAAGCTCCGGTGAATTCTAATTACTCGCATTTCCATATGTTGCTATGTCCTGTCTCTACGACTCTACCTTCAACCCACAAAACAAAACTTGTGTAAATTAATGCCGCAAAATTTAGCAGAATCCTGAGACAAGTTACAAACAAAACTGCAAATGATTCTGAACCACTACCATGTGGATAGAATTCACCGGGAAAAAAAAACACTTTATATTCACCCCAACAATTCTACTGATACACCATATGAATCGACTGTTTTGAAAATCGATTCTTGACTCAAGAATCGACTTTCATAGGGTCGTTTGAGTGTGGTGTACCGATAACATCGTTAGGGTGAAAATAAATGCTCCAATAAAAAAGGGGTGGGGGGAAGGCCTAAGCCATAAGTACAAATGTTGGTAATGGAGACAAACTCAAGCCCCCGATCATAAATGAAAGGTACTGTTTCCAAAAGTAATTTCATTTAGCCATAGGCATAAGAGGGCATTAATATGTTCTAGCCAAATTGTTTGTCTCATACGATGAACAATCAACACGTGCGCACCTACTTGCCATTTCTCTGTCTCTTCACATAACCACCCTTCTGCAATTTTGTATAACACAGAATTTCAGGTGAGCGTATTCCAAGAACAATATTTCATGCAAAAGGGTTCATTAATCACAAAAGAACCGCCATAAGTTACCCTATTTCGCCCTTTTTTCGGTCCATGCCTCCCTCTTTTCTTGTTCATAGACTTCTGTGCATTCTGCAACACAAAGAGTATTAGACTATTCCTTCGATCAGCTTACATACAAAATGAGAAAATCTCAAATTCTAATGTACTAACCTCTTCTGGAGTGTCTTTCTCTATAAGACTATCAACCTCAATTCTTCCATCATCATTCAGCATGCACTTAAGTCTCCCTTCTTTGAGCAACTTTTCTGATCGGGCATGTCTCTAATAAAACAAAGAGGAAGTGCATATCACTGTAGAAGTTACGATAACAACAATTCCAACACCAACAACAAAGGAGACAGAACTACAAATGGAAACCTACAGGCAAAAGTTTCAAGAACAAAGAATGTATAATCGAGCAATTAAACGGCTCTGAGCATACGTAAACTACAAGAAAGAGACGAATGGAAAAAGGCTGCCATAAAATGAGAGAGAAATTAATTTCACCTTGGATTTAAGATGAGCCTGTAAAAACGCCTCTGTCAAGCATACAATTCTAGGGCATAGTTTACATTTGTAAACAGATTTACATTTTACTACACAATCTGCAAGATTAGATGGAGATTCATCGTCCTCAAGAACGGCAGGTTGGAAATTGAAAGAACCAGCAATTCCTTCAGCAGATGCAAGGTTTAACGGGATTGTTTGTCGATCACTCCGGGTGTCTGTGTCGTCATCACTTGTTGGGATACCTGTTATTAAATGGTGAATAAATTATAAAGTATAACGAATTCTTTTGTGTTAATAAGGCATAATTCACTCATAATAAACTTGTAACATATTGTTAGCAGGATCTACAAAAACTTGAATGACATTGAATATAATACTATGTGATGATAAAACTCAAACAAATACATTTGACCACAGAAGCTTTATTTTCATCTGAATCGAAGGGCTATCCCATTACCATGCATGATATTCAATCCTTCATCGCTTCTATTGTGACAAACATACATGACCTTCTCAGAAGCCTTTTCTTTAAAAATTAAGCTACAGGTTTTAAACAAGAAAAATCTCTCTACTATTCCCATCCAATCATTTCAAAACTAACTTCCGGTTACAAAAAAATAAGGGGTGTGGGGTGGGGTGGGGTGAGGAGGGGCGGATCTGTGTACTTTAGCTGTCAGAGAACAATTCTAAATTTTCTTTACTAAAAAAGAGGGACATAAATTCTCCAAAACGCCCAATATAATATCTGGAGCCACAATGAAATGGAGAATCGATTAAGCTTCCTCAAATTTCAGAAACGAGCACATACAAGTAAACTCGGTAAGATTCAGAACAGTTTTGCAGCCTAGTTTTCAAGTTCCTGGCAACTTATCCTTGAGAAATTTAATCAGGAACCTTACACAAATTGCATCTGCCAGATGGTAAGCTACTTATTGATAACTTCTTTCGAGAACCTCAAACTGGCTCTCAACGGTTCAAATGGATATTATCAAGGCAATGGGAACTAATAGAAAAAGAAGTGCAGTCAGATATGCTTGCAACCTCTTGAGCCAGAGTTAATTCCAAAGAGATGTAAGGCAAATGATTACAAAAACTACAGCTGGAAGAAGTGCAAGGCAAAAGATTACAGCATCTAATCAGGACTTAAGCAATGAATATCCTACAAACGCTCATATTGTAAATAGAACTCAAATTGATTCAACAGCACAACTCTCAAATAACACCAAGCACATGGAGCCTAACCTGATGCGTCTAGAAACATCAAGTTGAAAATATAAATAAAAAGTTATCCTAACCTGACGAGTCAAGATTAACTTCATTTGCTGAGCTATCCTCACTCGCATATCCTGCAGGCACGGGAAAACCCAGTAACACTAACTTCAATTGGCTTGCATATAACAGAACAAGAGAACATAATTTGAATAAATAGATCACTGCTACAAAGTTTCTGAACACCGAATCAATCCAACTTGAAAAAACAGGCAGTTACTGTAAATAGAGTTCTTTTATCATGTCTATAAAATTTCACCAGACAAGTTTGGCATGGGACAGAGAGTGCCAAGAAAGTATACCAGAAGGTGAAGATCTTGATTGACTTCTTCCTTTTACTTCTACCTTAGCATCACTAACATTCTCTTCCTCTACATCTTCCCCAACGCCTCCTTCAACTTCTTCCTCATCTGAATCGTCTGTTTCTTCTTCCTCTAAATCAAAGTCAGAGGAAGATGAAGATGATTCAGAGGGAGCATCTCTATCACCATGCTCAAGCTTGTAAAATCTCCTTTTAATCATTTCTTCAAACAGCTTCCTACTACCAAACTGAAACAATATCATAAACATAAAATCAATCACTCATGTAGCTGAAGCGAAGCATTTCCAACCACAAAGTAAATGTCTCGAGCCAAACAAAACTGAAATGCAACACCGTCCAAGAAAAACGTTCCAGAAATGGATTTATGATGCAATTATCGCTGCGAAACCACATTGTAATCACCAAATATTAATAATAACATTCAGTCGACTCGAGAAATAATCAAAACATGCTATGAATACATGCTGTTTTTTAAAATCAACAGTATTAATCCGAATGCAAAAGAGAGCCCAAACGAAAAGGAAGAATCAGAATACACAGAATGCATATATGATTACAAATGATATAATGAATCAGAGAATCGAAAAAGGGACGATTAATACCTGAGAATGTGTGGAGTTTTGATTGATATGGGAAAGTCGGAGAACGACGAGGGTTTCTCTGCTATGAACAGTTTTATGTCAAAAGGGAATAATCAGGTGTACCTTATCCCACATTAACTTTCGTGTTGCGATTTATGAAGGGACTTTTTTATTTTTTGAGAACAAGGGATTTTTTTTTCCCATCAATTTTATTAGGAAAAAAATTTGAAAAATACTGTCACAGTTTCTGTTAATTGATATCAGACTCATTTATTTATGGCATATACGGATAAGATCATGACTTATGGCCTGTTTGTTTACATCACTTAACACTTATTCTTAAAAGAATAAGTGATTATTAAAATAAGTGTTGTTTGATAATACTTTTTAACACCTCTTAATTAATTAAGATCTTCTGAATTTCCTGTGAAAAATTATGGAAAATTTTAAGTGGTTGAGAACTACTTAATCTTGAATTTTTCAATAAATCTACGTTAGGTAGAGTGTGACACCACACACCCATACCTACCTCACACCTACACCCCACCCCTCACCCTACCCCCAACCCCACCCCCCATCCACCCCACCCATACCCCAACCCACCCCACACCCACACAACCCATACCCCCACACACCACACACCGTCCCACACCTCACCCACCCATACCCACCCCCACACCCCACACCCTCATACCCACCTACACCCTCACACCCCCACTCCAACACCCACACTCCCACCCTCCCTACACCCACACCCACCACACACAACACACCACACCCACACCCACCACCCCACACACACAACCACACCTACCTATAGCCACCCCTACACCCCCACAACCCCCCACACCCTACACCCACACCCACGCCCACCCGACACCCACCCACACACCACACACCCGACACCCACCCACACCCACACCCCACCCTACACACACCTACACCCATCATTACCCCACACCAACACCACCACCCACCCTACACCCACCCTCCACACACCCACACCCACATACACACTCGCTGAAATAAATTCTAATTTGGATATAATAAATGTTACTAAACAAATCTAATCAATTTCAAAGACTTAAAATATTCGATTCTTTAATTTATTCAGAATTAAGATTTGATTTCAGACTTTGATTTCGATCTTGCTTTTATAAACGCAGCCAGGGCCTTTTAAAAATATGTTTAAAATTTAGGGTCATGTCTTTTTTTTTTTTCCTTTCGATCCAATTAATTCATTACTTTAAACATGTGACATATGTGTTTTAAAAACTGTTTGTTTTTCAAAATGTCTCATTTTGATAAATCGACTTAGAAAGATCTCAACACTTCGCAGCTGAGGCCTACGTTTTGAGGCGCAGGCGGAGAAAAAAAAATAGAAGCTTATTAACACTGAAAAAAATTCGAAAAAAAAATTTTTTTCTAGTATTCAAATTCATTTCATCATTTTCATACCTAAAACATACATATATATATATATATATATATATATATATATATATATATATATATATATATATATATATATATATACATATTACTAAATATTAATTCAAGTATTCAACAATTCAACAACGCTTCAAGACATTTTGGAAGCGAAATCACTAATCAAAGATAATCGCAATTTCATCAACCGATTTCACTCAATCGATATTATGGCCAACCCATTCAAGCGTGCTTCTTGAGTCATCGTCTTCAAGATGGCTTTTATTAAACTTCAACTTCAAAACTCCGCTTTATGGGGCCTTTTTATTGGGTTTTTAAAAAAAAATAAATTGGCCTTTTATTGCTTTTTTTTCAAACATCGCTTTTATTGGGCTTTTTTTAGTTTTTTTTTTTTTTTTGATATAAGCAAGGCGTATATGTCTTTGAAATCGCGGTGGCATTGGGCCTAGACAATTTCCGCTGGCTTGCCTGGGGTTGGCCGGCCACGACACTTCGAGACGACTCTGATTGATATAGTTAGTCAACAATATTTGTTGTTATTTGATTGATGTTGGAACATTGTCCAAGTGACATAAGTGAAATCGACAACCTTACATCGACAATCATTTGAGCTCGCAGTTAATTAAACATCGCCATGTTTGCATATGGGCAAGAAGAGCATGAATGTTGGTATGATTCATCGATCGTCAACATGGCGTTGACCGCCTTTTATATATCAATTGACCAACATGGCGCATGTCGCCTTTGGTCTCTTACAACCGATGTGATGCATGTCGTCTTTGTATATCCAACGTGACACGTGTCGTCATCGGTCTCTTGTAGCCGACGTGATATATGCCGTACTCAGCCTAAGATCGATAACCTTTACATTCCATTAAATAAGCATCGTGAAAGTTATAACACGAATTATAACCGTTTTATGATGTTCTCCCACTAAATTTAGAAACATGTTTTCGTTCTGGCCGGCCTTAACTATGTCACGTGCTCGAAATTATGTTTTCTAAGCCACCTTAATTAATGTTAATTTTAAAAAAATTATTTTTTGATTTAATTTTTAAAGAAATTTTGTCTAAAAGATTAATATTAATTAACAACCGAGCCGAGATGGTCAAACAACGGCGGCGCGTGTGTAGTGAATTAAGAGTCATCTAAATCATTCTCTCACATAAAAGTGCTCTTGCCGTTTTGAGGCACATCAATAAGTGCAAACTAAGTTTTTATATGCATTTGTGTAAAAGAGCATTTACTCCTCGAAAATGTTTGTCTTGCAACAAAATACGATAACAAACTTTTAAACCATTGACTTTTCTGGGACCTATATGATTAATATGTCCACGTTATAATCAATTGCCTCAAATTGTGTTGTGTACAATGTTATCGTTATTTTGTTATGGCATTATCACTACTCTTTCCTCCCAAGCTTTAGGATGAGAAAGTTGAATACTTGAATCATCCTAAATTCCTCTCTCACATACTTTTCCACCGTTTATATTCTAATCGAGTGATTCCAAAATCAAACATCAAGTCGTATTTGATGATTTCATAAACTCCTAAGTAATTAATTGTGGGAAATTATTGCATGGAGAAAGTAATAAGGATGAAGTGACGGATGAAACAATCAGAACCACACAGTTTGTATTCAGTTGTAAAATTGGTAATAGAGATTAAGCCACATAGATTATCCGTATGTAGGTATATCATGCAATAATTTCCCATTAATCGTCGTTTCATAAACTCCTGAGTATATATATTCCTTATCACGGTATCATGGTTTTTATAGCTAGCCATATTTATTTAGCAAACATGAATCAGCACAAGCGTGAGTGTGTCATCACCTTACATAAACGTGTGTCAATAAATTTCCGGGGCATTTGGGAAAAACGGGTGTGTTGACCAAAAATTTTAAAAACGGTTTGTCCCAAAATTTGAATTTTTTCTTCCGCTTTAGGTGTTTTTGACCAAACTAAAACCCTATTGGGGCAGAAGCGCTTTAGGGATTTAGGCGCCCTTAAGATCGTACAGACATTTTGTGAAAAGAAATGGGAGAAAATCGCGGTCAAACTTCACTAAAATCCAAAACACCCTTTTTTCCAAACTTTTTCCAAAACACCCTTCTTTACTCATTATCCCTAAATTTCCTTATGCACGCGCATGCCACGATCGATGCACCACGCCTTTTTTTTTTAATTTCTGTTTTTCTTTCATATTTATCCAACATAATACACAGTGACACACGAAACATTATTTTAACCGCACATGCTATCACATGGCTTACTAAGTCAATCTGCCAATATGAATAAACAAATTTCACTCAATTTAATTCCCTTCTTTTCCTCTCAAATTTTTTTTTTTTCCTTTTTCCCTTCTTCAATTTGAATATAACATGTAAGTGCTTCATTAAAAAGAGTACTTGCTACAATTGGAAATGGATCAATCCATAGAAAAAGCACTGTTATTACAAGGAGGGAAGAGAAGAAAAAACATGTTTATCATCAACAACATGGGAAGTTTTAGTACAAGAATTGAGGAAAGTAAGCAGCATAGCCATACCTATGATTGTGGTGACATTATCACAGCAGTTTATGCGGGTCGTATCGATGACGATGATCGGTCATGTTGGTGAACTGTCCCTCTCCGGGACAGCAATTGCAACTTCACTAACCACTGTTACTGGTTTCAGTCTGTTGGTAATTGAGTACTACTATCTAATTAATTAATTTAACTTGCATTATTATACTTAATAATTCTTTGCTTATAGTAATAGCTAGAGATCTAGCTAGTTTGAATTTGTTTCGGATATATGTTCCATTTCTAATAACGGATTTTGGGAATCTTGAAACACTACTTATGCTGCTGAAATATTGTTTGTGTATTCAAAAATTAGACCTGTTCATTCATTTAGTTCACAGCGGTGATATCTAATTAATTTGGGATCAAAATGTTGTGTACTATATGAAACTAGTCATTAGTATTTCCTGGAGGAGTCATACGTGCACTCTTGTTCATGATCAATTTAGACTCATAATGATTTACGATGCAGATTAGCATTGGTTGAGACACAACCAATATTTTTTATTTTTATGGGTTGAAGTATGTGGCACCTTAAGGTTATATGTTAGCATATGGCACTTCAGACCGTTGGTTATATAAGTCTAAATTGATCAAGATGTAAATTCATTATAATTAATAGTGTAGATGACCGTTGTGTCACTGGTTGTGACATAATGGTCAATAGGCCTCACTTAACGATCAATGGTGAAAAAATGTGTTGTGACCATTTGGTGTGAAATTATCACTACTATGCAAATAAAGTGAAAAGCAAAAAATGATAGATAAGAGGTAGAACCGGCAAGATGAAACATTAGGCATAAATAAGCGGAAATTGTTAGAAAAATGGCCATTAATGCTTGGTTTCAGACTCGTTCTTTAGGCATAAACAACAAGCCATGACTAGGGTCCTTAAAAAACATATTAAAATTTAGGACCCGAAAATTCGTAGGTTCAATAAGTTTATTATTCTAAATGTGTATAAAATATTTTTTTTAAAACCGTTTATTTTCTTTGAGAAAGACATCATATTGATAAATTGGCTTAGAGCCTTAAAAAAACCACAAAGACGGCCCTGCTTGGTTTAAGAGGTAGGGTGCTTGTTAGTTGCCAAATGTTAGTGGTCTTGAAGTGAGGATTACATTCCCAACCTATATAAACCCTCTATGAAGGAAATCATGAGACACAATAGACACAACATAGCATTTGCATACATACAATGCATATCATACAATTTTGTTGCGGAGCAATTAGTCATTTAGATACAATGTTCACACTCGCTTCGGTTTACGTGTTTTATTTAATTTCTGCATTTGTTATGCATCAAATGTTGAATCGCATTATGCATGTAATTGTTTTGTTCGAACGATACATGAATAAAAATTGTTGTTCTTGTTCGACTCTCTATTTGATCTTTATAGCACATATTGTATTACTTGCCTAATAAAAATCATAGAGATTGATTCAATTTTACTTTTCAGTTTGGAATGGCAAGTGCATTGGAAACTCTCTGTGGGCAAGCATATGGAGCTGGGCAATACCACAAGCTAGGAAGTTATACCTTTGGGGCAATACTATCCCTTATTGTTGTTTGTTTCCCTGTATCTTTCTTATGGATATTCATGGACAAATTACTCATACTTATGGGTCAAGACCCTTTGATTTCAGCTGAAGCGAAAAAATACGCCATTTGGCTCATTCCTGCGTTGTTTCCTTACACGATTCTGCAAGCCCTGATTCGCTATTTACAGACTCAAAGTTTGATCTTTCCAATGCTCATAAGCTCTGTTGCAGCTCTCTGTTTCCATGTCCCTGTTTGTTGGGCTCTTGTATTCCATTTCAAATTAGGAAACTCGGGAGCCGCCTTATCGATTGGATTGTCGTATTGGTTTAATATCGTTTTGCTTGTTTTGTATGTAAAGTATTCCACAGCTTGCCAAAGGGACGCGTATTTCATACTCGAAAGATGTTTTCAAGAACATAAAAGAGTTCTTCAGATTTGCCATCCCATCAGCTGCAATGGTTTGGTAAGTAAACATTATAGTAATTAATTTCCTTCATAAGTAAACATATGCATTCTAAATTTCTAATGGTAAAAGATATAAACTGATGATTACAGTCTTGAATGGTGGACATGTGAAATAATAGTACTGCTTTCTGGGCTGCTGCCAAATCCTCAAGTAGAAGCTTCTGTACTCTCGATAGGGTATATATCGAACCCTTTTCTTTATCGATCATCAATATTGTCCTGCCCACCCCATATAAGTGTGAAACATAAATGTCTTGTCAACTCGGGTTAGCCCTTTTAGACCAAGCGAGGATGACGGTCTAAGTAGCTGACCGGACCATTTATAATTCATTTAGCGCTACCAGACCCGTGGGTCCGGGGGCGTTACAAAGATTGACTGTGTTTGATCTTAAACTTGTATAATCATATTTATTTCATCATTGTGTAACAGCCTCTTGATCGCGTCGTTGCACTACTATATTCCATATTCTGTGGGTGCTGCTGCAAGGTATATATATGCCTTTAGGAGATTGAATGATACTGTCACTGATAATAAGTATTGTTTTACATTGAAGAAGCTGATTTTTTTTTTGTTGCAGCACTCGAATCTCGAATGAACTAGGAGCTGATAATCCAAAGGCAGCACAAATGGCTGTCTGGGCTGTAATTATCCTCGCGATTGCAGAAGTGATCATTATTTCACTAACTCTTCTTAGCTGTCGGAATGTTCTTGGAAAAGCTTTTAGTAATGAGGAGGACATAGTCAGATATCTCAAAGAATTGACACCATTGATTTGCCTCTTGCTTGTAATGGATAGTATCCAAGCAGTACTTTCAGGTTTTGTTATATATCCTGGCCACCACCAACTTTCATACAAAAACCCGATTGACTGTTACAGTATGACGTGGCAGCTGATGTGACACGATTGCAGGAGTTGCAAGAGGAAGTGGATGGCAACATATAGGGGCATTTGTGAATCTCGGTGCGTTTTATTTGATCGGGATGCCGGTATCCATTGTGATGGGATTTGTGTTCCATTATAAAGGAATAGGTCTATGGATGGGACTGAATGCAGGATCTACTGTGCAATCTGTTCTATTTTGTCTCATCACACTCCTAACAAATTGGGAAAAACAGGTTTCTTCAGCATCTTTTTTTTGCTTCAAATCCCCCACCCCTAACTCCCCCCTATATATATATATATTGGTTGAAGTAGTAATGAGAGATTAACACAGTGTTTTGGCTGGCCCCCTAATACTCTGCCATTGAAATTGCAGGCACGTGTGGCTCGGGGAAGAATATTTGAGGATGATGACATTTTATGTGTTAATTGATGAAATAGTGTATACAATATTGATACTTATACAAAAAACTTTCATAGAAAATTTACTTTTTTTTTTTGTTGCATAATAAATAGAAAAATAACTTGAAATAGTGGATAAATATGGGTACTTATATACAAATCTTTCAAAACTGATTTCTGTATACTTAGAATTTGAGGTTGAGATGCTACTTATTTTTGAACTTTAGATATTGCAGTTGATATGCAAATAGAAGTATTGACAACAATACTTGTATGCCAAACCAAGAGTATGCTGCTCCAAGCCGCTAGATTTAATCTTAATGGTTTGTTTCAAATTCTGTAATGCAATATTATAAATGAAATGAAATGTATTAGATAAAATATAATAGAATGTAATGAAAAAGAACATCAACACCACACTCAATGCATATTAGGGTGAGGGCTGTTCTTGGTTTAATTTTGTTGTCATAAACACCACACTCAAAGCATACCATGTGAAGTGAAGATCCTTGAAAGCTGCCTTATTTAGTTCAATAATAGGCATCAGAGGCTTGCTTAGGTCGACTTCCACACATATTCGCCCAGTCGCCCATATTTACCTCAGAGGCTCAGAGTGTTTTTAGAGACGCGTTTATCTACTTTCACTGCCTTGACAACTCAATTTCCTAGTTCCATCAATGTTTCATAATGAAAGAACTCGATTGAGAGCAGGCGGCTGCACCTTATAGCAAATGGGTCAACTAACCAATTAAAAAAATATTACAATGAGATTTTTAGGTACACTCACACACACACATATATATATATATATATATATATAAGTCCATTTAGATAACCAATAAAACATTTATTACATTTTTTTCTTTTTACCACTCATTTATTATTTATCACCAGCCATTCACTACTTTTCATTAATGACAATGAAATGTTATTTTAGACTTTTTTTTTAATCAAAATTAATGACACACTATCAATTTAATCAACTTTCTTAATCCTGTGTGAAAACCGCAGATGGACTTACATTTTGGGACGGAGATAGTAATTATGATAAAAATTCATGATTACAAAATCATGTATTCAAATGGTATATTAGGCGGAGGTAAGGCGTTAAGCCAGTGTGTCATGGCGAGGTTGTTAACAAAAGTTAGTTCTGGTTTAAAGTCGATGGGACAAAAGTATGGTGTGTTTAAAAAAATGGTATATTAAAATATTTCTTTCACGTCTTTGCAAGTGGCAGATCCAGTAATTTTTTTAAGGGGAGGGGTCCAATGAGAGTAATTATTTGGTCAACAGGGTCTATAATATTTTTATGAGTAAAACTTAACGAAATCTTTTTTAAGCGGTCCGTGTATGCGTTTAAGATTACTATGTATTTACCCATGGTCTCCGTATATCTATAGATATTTTTGAATTTCTCCTAACTTAAATAACATTATTAAAATAGTATGTGTCCAAAAGTCATATGTTGTTTTAAAACACCTTTATATTTAGACTAACATCCTATTATAACTGTAAATAGTATTTCTTTAAAAATTACTGTTAGTCAAATTTATTAACCATAACGATATTGCAATATTAATTTTGTAACATTAGTATTAATGAATTATAGTTATTCTTTGCATAATTATCAATCACTTACGATGGGTTAGAAAAAAACTACATCGTAAAGTCGATAATAATGAGCGAAATTTCACTCTATGGTTGATATCATGGTCATTTATTTCTTTGTAAAATCTGTTGTAAATCTAGATCTCTTGTTTATCTTCACAACCACCAATCTCATGCAAAAGATGACCCAACTGCAAAGTCTTCAAAAGAATCGTATGACCCCTCATCCAAGGACAAACCATCACTGAATATGGTCTCAAATTATCATGATCCTATTGGACTATCATTGCCATGAAGTTGAGCTTTGATATGTTCCTATTTAATGACATTGTATG